>OMNN01101222.1:0-10307 GCA_900302755.1 Chromis chromis
GGATTTAAAGAGTTAAACCGCCCCCTATTGGCCAATTTGGGCCAAATTTGGCACATAGCCTCTGTTTGACCTCTGACACAAGTGATTTGAGTTTGATGTTGATAGCTCGTACACTGACAAAAATATGCAACAGTATGCGTTTTTTAGCTAGCATAATAAATTGTGTATTTATATCGAGCACATTTTGTGGACTAGCAAAATTCTTTTAAGAACTTTTGATCAGCAGGTCTGAGATTGTATGTGCAAAGTTTGTGCAGATGGGCTTAAACACAAGGAGGAGGTCGAAAAAGTAGGTTTTTGATGTGTAGTGACTTACAAAGAGAAATATGCGTGGGAGTGGGCGTGGCCTATGTCAGAAGATGCGACTCTATTTAGGGAACACGTGGAAAAAGTTTATGAAGATGTGATTAAATGTGAAAGTTACAGGCCAAAATGCGTTATAGCGCCACCTAGTGGAGTAGACACACAATAATTTTTATGTGGTTCTGTGTACTATTCTATATAAACCCTGTAAATTTCAAAGCCCTCAGCATAAACATAAGCTGAAATAAATGTTTGTTGTTTATCTTGTAATACGCCACGCCCACTTTGACCAGTCGTGACTAACTTCAAGATATGGCCTCAGAGCGACCCAGCATCATATCCACAAAATTTCGTCAAAATGGTCTTGCCTTTAAGAGATATAAATTTCCCATTTTGCAGCGCCCCCTAGTGCCAACATTATCCAAATTTGGCTCATACCCCACAGTCACATGCAACAAGATCCCAGATTTGGTGTTGTTAGCATATATTTTGACCGAGATTTGCAACATTTCACGTTTATATAGCTAGCTAAAGTTTACTCGTTAATAATTTGCGCATATTTTGACGGAACAAAATTCTTTACAACTTTAGATCAGGTCCATCTGAGGACTGTACGTGCCAAGTTTCACATGATGGACAAAACCCCAAGGAGGAGTTCGAAAAATAGGTTTTCCAGTTTTCGTGATTTTGCACCAAGAAAAGTCTAGGCGGAAATGGGCGTGGCCTAGCCCAGGTGATTCAGTACTATTCAGGGAATCTGTGGATATGAGGTTTTTAAATGTGTGATATACGGTGTGGGAGTTATAGCCCAAAACGTGTTTTCCTTGGTATAGCGCCACCTGCTGGCGGACATATGTAATTTTTTGCGTCCAAGGTACGTGTAGGGGTCTGAACCCACCCTCCAAATGGTTACATCTACACATGTACGGTTTAGGCTGCAGCAACACTTTTATGCGGGGAAAAATAACTACGAATAATAAAAATCCTTACAATTACAATAGGTTTCCCAGCACTGGGCCTGGGAACGCTGATGCTTTGCATCCGCGTCCCCCGGCCCCGCGGGCTTGGCCCCCTAATTACAATATTTTAACGAAGCACCATCAGCAAATCCAATTCATTATTCAGCATATTGACTTTCTTAATGAGAAGAAGTCAGAAAAAGCAACGCACCACGACTGTGTCACATCTTAGCAGGACTAACAAAGAAGAAACCGCCCCGGCTAGGTTTACCGGCTGCTGAACAGAGAAATGATTGTGCACATTGTCAAACTAACTGTGAACCGGGAGGACAGAGCAAAACATGCACTCTCCCTCTGATGAGTGAACTGACTGCATTATGCAGTCTGAGGCAAGCGGAAAGGAATCCTTACGCTCATCACAAGGACTGTACTATCTCGCAGTTGGCTGGTGGAGCAGGACAACAAATCAGGACTGCTGAGCCATTTAAATCATGTCATCTGCAAAACAGGAAGGATGCAGCAGTCGGGGGCGGACGGAGGGGCTCCACTAAGAGAAGCTGTTTTCGAGCAAGTCCAACAAATTAAACAAAGTGAAGACTTGTCTTTGCACTTTTGAAAACTGTTGTGTATTATTTTACTTTTTTACTGATGCATCAATAACAAAAATAATAGCTTGGTGTAGCCCTGCAACATAAACCAGAAAGATTTGTGTATGATATCAGGGAATATGCACATTAATACTGTGGTAACGCTTTTAACTCAGCCACAAGTCGACGTATGGCTGGTTTCTGTGTCGCTAAAGGGACATACAAGATAAAGGCATCTTGAAAAGGCCACAGAGAAGACCGGAGGGAGGATTGGAGCCATATGCTGCATTTCCTGAAGACTGCCAAAACTGTCTCAGGGAGGAGAGGGGAGGGGAGGGACTGTAAAGATAGTAGGGGGGGGAGGAGATAAGGATGGGAGTGAATGGAGGAGCTCAAGACACAGTCCAGCATCCTGCTAAAAGCTAACGGAGAGTGGGTTTTGCCAGAGAGGCAGTGTGGAAGAAGAAGTGATGAATGTACCTCTTATGAGAAACAAAGAAGCATGGATGAGAGCTAGGTAGGTCTGTTCACAGTACAGTTCCAGTAACACACGCCTTTCGCAATTTACAGTTCAGGGTGGGGCGACTGACTCACCGGAAGAAAACCCCCCCTCCTGCACTCCTTCTTAGTAGAACATTCCAGGCTAAAATCGCACTTCAGCTACAACCTACTGTCTCCTGTGACCCATAAACTACCCATCGCAGGCTCCTATAATCCGCCTTCCCTCAACAGCTGAGATTAACAATCACAAAACAAAGCACTGATATCACAACAACAAAAGGCAGGAGAACTTCACTGGTGATACAGCATTGACGGTATTCGGTGAGTCATCGGCTGGGTGGACGCGTTGCTGAGGCACTGACACGTTGCATCAGCAGCAGAAGATTTTGGGTTCATGAGGACATTACATAAACACAATTAAAAGTGAGGAAGGCAGCAGAAACACGGGGAAGTGTTGCTACTTCACACTCTGCTGCACAAGACGTAGGCGAAGTGGGGTATGTAGCATATAGGTTAGGAGCTACTTAGTGCAGGTGATAATAAAAACCTTAAAGCTGCTCTGATCAATATTTTATAACAACAATGGAACAAATTAACATGTCAAATGCAAGGTGTCACATTTACCTCCTGACTCTGCAGTTCCTCTCGACTCTACTGAGCGTTTTAGCTTCTTTCGGCTCATCGTTTTAGTTTTACATGATGCAACTTTAATGTTTTGGTTCACTCTCACAGCTCTCATGAACTGGAGGAGATGGTTGAGCCCAAAACAAGGCTAAAAGGAAAGATAAATGCTGCTTTCTATCTGCTTGAGTAGTAAAATAACAAACTTTTGGCTAACACGTTTACTAAAAAAGGGTTGTTTTTACCCAAAAGGCAAGTAAAAAAATCTATTTTTAACTGACACAATTGACCCATTAATCTAGTAGCAAAGCAGCTGCAAAGTTATAAAGCAATTTTCTGCAAAATCGGATCATTATTTCAGTAATTTTCAAGCAAAACTGCTAAACATTCGTAGATTTTAGATTCTCTGATGTAAGAAGGATCACGTTTCTTTGTCATATATGACTGCAATTTTAATTTTGAGGTCGTGATCAGATAAAACAAATACTTTAAAAATGTCTCCTTGGGTTCTTAACGGATGTTTTAGAGACAAAACAAGGCTAAAAGGAGACATAAATGCTGCTCGGTATCTGCTGGAGTAGTAAAATAACAAGCTATTGGCTAAAATATACACTAAAAGGGTGTTGTTCTTACCCAAAAGGCAAGAAAAAAATCTATTTTTAACTGACACAATTGGCCCATTAATCTATTAGTGAAGCAGTTGGAAAATTATACAGCAACTTTTTTGAAAATCTGGTTATAATTTCTGTAATTTTTCAGACTCTCAGATTCAAGACAGATTGCTTTTCTTTGCCATACATTACTTTAAATTGAATCTCTTTGGATTTAGGGCTGTTGATCAGATAAAGTAACTAATTTTGAAATGTCTCATTGGGTTCTGGGAACGTATAATGGACGCTCTACAGACAAGACAACTCATTGAATTATCAAGATAATAATCTGCAAAACAATAATATATGAGCATAATCTACAGCCATAAATCAGTTTACTAGTTCATGGCTCATTTAACATTACAGAAAGGCACAATGCGAGTATTGTATGTGCTGCTGTTTCGATGCATTCATGACCGAGTTTCTCTGACCGAACACAGATGCTCATCCTCGTCTCTACCAGCCTCTGCCGCGGCCACAGATGTGTTCTGTTAGCCTGTGTGAGACTCTTCCGTCATCCTGCTTCCTATCCTGATGTGATTTTCCAGACTCGAACGCAGCCCGTTTACCTCATCTGTCTATCAAACACATCCGCTGTGTCTGACGTGGTGGCATCATTTGGTCGGTGCAGTTGCAGCAGCACAAACAGAACAGCAGGTTGGACTCAACCCCACAGTGTTCAGGCGCTTGTGGAGCTGCAGGACATTTTTGCACTCACTCGAGCTGCTACAGTACGTAGGCCGCTGCACTGACTCTCGGTTTCATAATCCAGCAGACTATTCTCTGTCTTTTAGTGTGCCACCGCCATAATCCAGGGAACTTAACTCGGGTCCACACATCCAACTAGGGCACTGATCCACTCAGTCAATTAATGACACACTTTGACGTGGATCATAAATCATACATAAAAAAAAGTAAACAAGCATGATGGAGAGAGGCTTTACCACATCATAAGGTGGCAATCTTTAGCTACCTGTGAGGAGTGGACCCTCCTGAACACCACAGTAAAGCTAAAGAACTGCTTTGGGTGGAATATTTGGAGCATTTGTTGTGCGCTTTATCTCCTGGCACCTCACCATGAAGCTGGATCTACGTTACACTCCTGAACGCAACCCAGACTGCAGACACTGAGCTGTAAATACCAGACCAAGAAAAAAAAAAAAAAAAAGCTAAACAACTTGAGGCCCAAAGTCCTGGGTTTGCAAATTCCAAGCATTTTTCACTCTGCTGGAGCCACCTAGATTCACAGGGGGATACGAGTGGAGCAGAGCTGGGATTTCACGCTGGAGGTGGAACGTAAAGCGGTCTGCTGCTGCTTATCACCGTCTCTGGGCGAGATTTTCTTAAAGAGATGTTTAAGGTGGGGGGAAAAGGTATGTGCTGTTGAGAGCAATCTGAACTAATGACCCAGACATTGCCAGGTACTGCGCTGTGCTCCATCAGCAAACCACTCCTGTTGGTGAGGAGAGGAGGCTGCTGTAGGCTGCAGGCTCTCTTGGCCGGCACAGTTTTTTTTGGGTGGATAAAGGGTCTTTGGCTGAGAAAGTGGGACTACTGGCCAGAGGAAGGGAGCACAGAGACAGGGGGTGGGGACTCTGTGCTTTTTTTTTTTCTAGTGAAAGGCCATTTCACTGCCTGCTGTTACCATAACAACAGGCTACAGACCAGGGGAGGTGGAGGGGTGCGTCACAAAGTTTCCCTTTTGGCTGCAAGACGCCGAGCACCGGGGCTGCTATGGGACAACGATTAAAAGTCCAAAAAAAGGGGGCCATAGTGGAAATAGTTCCCCTGCAGACGACCAAATAAGTGCCTGCTTGTTTCCTTTCTTGTCACAGAATGTAAAAGGGCATTTTGTGTTGTGCTTTTTCCACTAGGCTAAAGACGACAGGGCCTGCTCTGATTTATTGATGCTGATGATTGTGAAGCTGCTCGGATGCTGCTCTGACTTGAAACAAGTAGAGCTGGATGCATGAGATCAATATAATATTGATGCTGTAATATGAAACCGGAGTTCACACGTGGCGAGATAATGCTCATATGTGTTTCTTTGGGTCTAACAAGCAAGTTTATGAACGTATTTAACTGTTGGGTGCAGAATAAATGCCTATAATCAAAGGAACCGTGAAAATATGCAATTTGTTTTCAATTTGGTGAACAAACTGAACATTTGCAGACATAAACATGTCGCTACAGGGTCTACAGGGCCTTTGCTACTCTGATTTATTGATGCTGATGATTTTGAAGCTGCTCAGATGCTGCTCTGAGTTGGAAAAAAGCAAGAAGTAGAGGTGGCTGCATGAAATCAATATAATATTGATGCTGTAGTATGAAACTGGAGTTCACAAGGGGCTTTGGTTATGGAAATATATTGCTCAAATCTTTCGGTTTAACAAGCAAGTTTCTGAACTTATTTAACTGTTTAGTGAAGAATCGATGGTGCTGCTTCTTCACACACCTTTAATAAAAGGAATTACCATCATACTAGGATTGCTTTAGTTTTGGTGCACAAACTGGACATTTGTAGACATAAATAGGTTGCTACAGGGTCAACAGGGCCTTTGCTACTCTGATTTATTGATGCTGATGATTCTGAAGTTGCACAGATGCTGCTCTGGCATGACAAAAACACAAGAAGTAGAGTAGTAACATGAAACAAGAGTCCACATAGGGCTTTGGTTATGGAAATATATTGCTTAAATGATGTGTTTCTTTGTGGCTAATACGCAAGTTTATGAACTTATTTAACTGTTGGGTGCAGAATAAAGGCTGCTACCTCTGCAGACAGCTATAATGAAAGGAATTACCATCATATTAGGATTAGAATATGGGGATTTCTTTAGTTTTGGTGCACAAACTGGACATTTGCAGACATAAATAGGTTGCTACAGGGTCTACAGGGCCTTTGCTACTCTGATTTATTGATGCTGATGATTTTGAAGCTGCACAGATGCTGCTCCGATGTGGAAAAAACAAGAAGTAGAGTAGTCACATGAAACAAGAGTCCACATAGGGCTTTGGTTATGGAAATATATTGCTTAAATGATGTGTTTCTTTGTGGCTAACACACAAGTTTATGAACTTATTTAACTGTCTTAGCTGGGTGAGTGTAAAATAAATGGCTGTGCCTCTTCACACACCTATAATAAAATGAATATGCATCATATTATCATTAAAATATGCTGATTTTCTCAGTTTTTGGTGGACAAAGTGGGCATTTGCGGACATAAACACATTGCTACAGGGTTTACAGGGCCTTTGCTACTCTGATTTATTGATGCTGATGATTTTGAAGCTGCTCTGATGTGGAAAAAAACAAGAAGTAGAGTTGTAATATGAACATAGGGCTTTGGTTATGGAAATATGTTGCTTAAATGATGTGTTTCTTTGTGTCGCACACGCAAGTTTATGAACTTATTTAACTGTCTTAGCGGAGGAGTGCAAAATAAATGGCTTTGCCTCTTCACACACCTATAATAAAAGGAATATTCATCATATTATCATTAAAATATGCTGATTTTCTCAGTTTGTGGTGCACAAATCGGGCATTTGCAGACATATTTACGTTGCTGCAGGACTATGACAACAACATGGTAGCAACAAAAAGCTCGAGAGCAAAGTCAGGTCTCAGTTTCAATGTTACCGACGAACAGCTGAGCTCAAAAAAAAAAAAGTGTCACCGCAGTTTGCGTCGCTTGAACATGACAGCGGCGTTTCCGCACTTGGAAGAAGGGGCTCAAAAAACTGCGGCGTATCCACACACACACACGCACACACACCGGTCCGCATTGGAGCTGTGTACGATTCAATTTTTACAAGTCATCATCAGCCCGGCAGGAGGAAAAACTAGGCCTGTAGCTATATTGAGCACCACCCTGCAGCCTGTATTTCCATTTAAATGCGACATGTGCCGTGTGTGTGTGTGTGTCTGTGTGGACCTCCACGGGCGTGAAACAGCGACACACACAAAAAACACACACACAAATTGAATTTCGGGGGGGATTTTCTCTCCTTCTGCTTACCTGCAGATGTTCCTGAAACCGTATCGGCAGTATCTGAGCCATTTCTGAGGTGGTTTCTCTGCCCGAAGAAGCCGAGAGGAAGGAAGGAAAAAGGGGGGAAAGGGGGACGACAAGAGGATAGAGGTGGTCTTCTTCTATGTGTGCCCTCAAAGCCCCACCAGGAAAAGTCCAAGAAAGATGGGCAGCAGCGGGTCGTCTGGGCGGCTTGCTGTTGGTATCACACGAATCCAGTGACTGCTCCCATTCAGCAGCCCCCCTACACCAGTCCTGGATCAAAAACTCCGCACCTCCGCTAAGAAAACTAGTCCACTCGAACTACTACTGAGCCAAACGAGCACTTCCTGGAGTCTGGTAAGAAAACGGAGCCGAATAAAAATTCCCTGCTGACTTCGCATGAGACAACCCTTGTCGTGGATTATTTTATTTTAATTCCACAGAGCTGTCAGTGCATTTAGTCGGATGTGCAGTTTTTTTGTAGCCCTCCGCCGCAGCCCCTTCCCCCCTTTCCTTTTCCACCAACTTCGAAAATCAGGGCTCGTGACATGCGCCCCACCTTTTGCGTGATTTCTGGAGGGGGGGGAATAAAAAAATACGCATATATTTCCGGAAAGTGCGTTGTTTTGGGTGACGCATTGATCTGAGTAGTGTTTCCCAAGAAGCTTAAAAAAACACTGCATCTGCTGGGCTTCTGCAGGAGCTCATCAAGGCTCCCATCATCACAGTGATGCCTGCTGGAAAGTTGTGCACAGTTGCAACACACAATGTGACAAATTAAAGGAAAATGACATCTTGACCCCTACATGAGGGGATGTGATGCTGTGGGGGGCAAATAAAATAAAACAATCCTTTGTGGTACAATGCAAAAATGCAGACAACATCAATTGAATAAAGTAAAACAACAGAAATACATAAAAACACAAGTATTGATGTTATTGTGCAAATTCTTCTGTATGTAGAATATTTAGCTGTTGCACAGATTCATCAGAATTTGAAAAAAAAAAAGAGAGCATACCTATGTTCCCACAGCCCTATATTCCTACAGCCCTATATTCCCACGGCTCTATGTTCCCACAGCCCTATGTTCCCACAGCCCTATGTTCCCTGCTATCACATGCTGTTAAAAATATAACATTTATTGTATATCGGCCCTGAAAGAACCCACATCGATCAATCCCCAGCAACAACTCATTGATGTTGCACAGATAATTCCATGAGATTACTGATATTGCACATTTTGCTGACATGGTTTGGGTCTAGTACAGATAATGGATGGATGGATGGATGGTTTGGGTCTACTTGTCGTCCTCATACTGAAGGGTCACTGCAAATCACTACAAAGTTGCTCTGAGTGATCGCCTTTATCCCTGTGATTAAACCTTTCTATTCTGATAGGAGCGGTCAACCTCCAGGATGACAACATCTCCATCCATATGGCCTGAGGGGTGACTGAATGGTTTGTTGAAAGTGATATGAGTCACATGTGATGACCTTCACAGTTACCAAATTTCCCCTCAATCATACACATACATGTTAAACTCTACATTGCCAAAAACACCAAAAACCCATCTCTCCAATAAAATTCCAGATACTTGGTGAATCAATTTTTCCTTTTCCTTTAATTTGTCACCCATCTGTATAAGACTGCAGCAATTCTATGGACTAATATTTGCATATGGAAAACAATAGAAAACAGTGTAGAATGTGAAATCTGTAAAAAAAAAACAAAAAAAAAACAGCTCTTATTGAGATTTATATGACAAGTTTGTTTTTATATCTTCTGTCATTATTCCATCAATGTTTTAAGTCATACAGTCATTAAAATTGATTAAAAGTGCAATAAAATTGTTTAAAGGGTACATTTAATAATTTAACTGAAATATACCACCCTACAATTAATGTTTGGTAAATATATTATATTTTATGAAGACGCTAACAGGTCACATGACCACAGGTTATTTAAAGGGCTCACCTGTTGCATTATGGGCCCGAAACAAAACGACTACAGAGGAAAACTTTAAGGTCCCAAAATAACCATATTCTGCACCGTCCGACAGGCAAACACGGTAATTTGTGATTTTTAACTTTCATTTGTTGCGTATTTGTGTATGAAATATGTCGAAATGTCTTTTTATGGACGGTTTGATGCATTTGCTGTTGCGAGCTAGCAAATTCAGACCGTCTATCAAGTGAAACTAGCATGAGAGGCTAATTGTTTGAGACTGTCTAATTACAGACATTTACCTAAAAACTGTAAAAACAACTGAACAGTGTGTATTTTATGTAGTTCATGGCGTCTGCTGACAAGAAGGGGAAATAAATGTTAAAAGTTGTGTTGACATAATGTTGGCTATTATGCTAGCCTAATATTTTGCATAACTTAAACTTAATTGTGTTGCATTAATTGATTTGAAACAAAATTCAAGTTGTAGTAAATTAATGAAATTGGCTTGATAACTTCATTTCTCTTTGTGTTCAGAATTAAAAACTTGTTTTTATGCTACCAATTATTAAGTAACTGCTAATTTTAAAATACCACTGACTGTAGAAGGAAGACTCATCTGCAGACATAGTATGATTGTTGAGCATAACTTCATTACAAATTGTCATAACTCAAAAAGAGCGATGCAAACTGTTGCACTCAAGACTCTTGAGTGCATTAAGACTATA
>OMNN01101222.1:25183-35519 GCA_900302755.1 Chromis chromis
TTTCCTTCAAGTTTGGCATTTAAGTTCTTTTCAGGCCAAAAACCTCCCATGGAGCCCGTGAATGGCAAATGTTCCACGAACCCAGTCACCATGGGTTATGGTTACTTGAGGTTGTTTGTATATTCCAGCAGCTTTCTTTTCTCTTTTCATGAGAATAAAACATCTTCATGTAATAACATCTAATTAAATCAGAAGTTTTACAAAATACGAGTAAATGTCAACCGGTTATACACCAATCAGGCATAACATTATGATCACATGACTAATATTGGGTTGGTCCCCATTATGTGTCAGTGTGTCTTATGGGGTCTGGCACCAGGACGTTGGCAGTGGATCCTTTGGGTACTCTGGGTTGTGCAGTGGGGCCTCTGTCAATCAAACTTGTTCCACTGCATCCTGTTGATGCTTGATCAGAATGGGGCCTAGAAAGTTTGGAGGTCAAATCAACATCTTTGATTTGCCATTGTCATGTTCCTCAAGATGTTCCTGATTGTTTGATGTTTTTGCCATGTGGTGGGGTGCATTTTCCTGCGGGGGTAGGCCAATGACATTTGGGATTTCCATTTGCATAAAGGAGTGTGCTTGTTCTGGGACAATGTTTATTTGGGTTTCTAAGTCTCATCAACACAGATGCTAAAATCCAAGGTTTTCCAGCAGAACACCACATAGTACCAATATGACCAATGTTATTCACTTCACCTGTCAGTGGTTTTAATGTTGTGGCTGATCGGTGTATGTGACAGTGTATTAAACCCTATTCACACGGACTTAACGTTGCCAAGGGAGGTGGGGTATAAAATATTCACTGTGGTCTCGTAAATAAATTCTCACAACTTTGAGAAAACACAGCATGTGGTCCACGACAGACTAAAATGGAAAAATCATGCAACCTGTCGGTGACGTTACAGCAACCCATGTTTCCATCAGATTTGCCAAAAAAAAACATTCTCACCAACCTCCGTTTTCACATTTTAAAAAAAATGTATTTCACAGTGAAAATATGCAGAAGAAGATCACAAATCCATTTTAAATTCAAGGATGTCGCTCCAGATGGGATTTAAATTACAGGAGGAGCAGCAAGTTTGCTGAGAGAAAGTAGGTAATTTTGGCTAGTTAATATTTAACCCCACCTTCCCTTGAGAAAAAGGGAGTTTTACATAAATTCCCTCAGTCGTATGAAAGATCAAAGAATACTCTTAACAAGACCACCGAAATAATGAAGACAAAACATTAGCGCACAAAACTGAAATCTTGATTTTCTATCTCCTAATGATGGAAGAAGAGAAAAAAAAAATCATGCTGCCATCCAACATTTTCCTAGAGTATTTACATTGGTTCCACTTTTATTTTTGTCAGGCACATAAATTGGATTTTTTCTTCTCCCTCCCCTGTCAGGTACTAAAGTTTTCCTTTGAGGTGTTGTGAAGACAATTTTCTGTCTTGTAACTAAATGTCAAGTCTCCATGATGGGAGAGATGGGAATCAGAGGAGTAATCTCAAAGGTGGCAGCACGGGTCTGTTTGAGCTGATAGCTGCCGTGTCTAACCAGACAGACTGTGCTCAGCCTCATAAAGGAAAAAAATAAAAAAGACTCTAGAGAACACCGTTCTCAAATAATCACCTGGCATTAGAGAAGGGTGCTTGCTTTTGAAAATGTATTTACACCCCGAATTGCATTTTACCCCAGAGTTTCCTATCAGAGAGCATTGTGCCTAAGACCCATTACTGGGGATTCAATGGAAACAAGGCTCGGGCTTTTCATCTAGCGAGATAACAGATCGGAGGGTTTTGTCAGCTGGGGGTGGGGGGTCCTAATGCCAGAATCTTTCATCTTGGGTTTTAACAGATGATTACAACCCCCCCACCTCCACCTTTAGTGCCACTCCAACCAATCCCGTCAGATGGGGGATTGCTATTCACCAGGTGAAGCAGAAGTATGTGTGTGGCGTGCTGGCGGACCGCATTGTGTTTTTCCCGTCACTCACAGCGGGGGTAATTGTATCCATCACATCTGTCAGCAGACGTGTGGTTCGTGCAGGATTTTCTGTATGTGCGTGTGTTCCAGGGTTCTTGATGGCTCTTTGATGCATGGCTCTGTCAAATGCGCCGGTGACCAAAGCCAATTAAAGTACAGTTACTTTCCAATCCGAGGCAGCATCAAAGAGTCCTCGCATGGACTGTTAAAGGTCAGCCAGGCATGCTAACTACCTGGTTAAATGTTTCTATCTGCTCGACACATCGGAGCTACTTCTAATAGCACAATGTGTGAGGGGAAAACTCACAGCCGCTATTCTGGAAGATGTACAGCCAGGAAAGTGTTGTATATTTATTAGTAGAAAGAGCTTTTTAATATCTTTTGTCCTTGTAGCTGCGAAAAAGACTGGTAAATGAAAAGGTCATTTGGAATTATTTGGAGGGAAATTAATTTGTAAAATCGTCAGTAGATTAGTTGACAGAAAAAGAGTTTCATGATAAATAGTACTGTTTATTTATTTTATTTTATTTTTTTTTACCTCATTTGGTTCTCTATGTTCAGCTACAACATGTCAGTTTCAAAGAGAAATGCAGAACATTATGTTTTATGATAATTATGAAGATTTATACACATATTGTATGTTATTTTTAGATAGAAAAATGGTATTTTTTGATAAATACCGCTCTGTTTTTTTACCTTATTCAGAGGTACACGTTCAGCTACAAAATGTCAGTTTGAGAAATGCAAAAATATATGTATTCTGATGTTGAAGAAAAGATTTATACACATATGTTATAATGGGTCAGATGGATTTGACTAGGAACACAAAAGTGGGAAAGATGTAGCTGCTAAATATACTTATAACTAAAAAAAAAAAAAAAAAAAAAAGCTAAAATAACATGGTCATTTGGAGTTTTTGGAAGGAAATGAATCATTTAGATTCATCAGCTATTCTGTAAAATAGTCAGAAGCAGGTTCCAGGTTTAGCAAGCCAAGGGAGCTGGAAGTTTGATAAGTTTTCCAGATACACCTTCTAAACTTATTTTACATTCCTCTTTTACACACCTATATGTGTTCTTAACATATTAACAAAAAGTTTGCATCAATCAACTTCTTATTGTATGTTTAAACATTGATTTTAACCGTGTTAACATCTGAAATTTTGTGTTCTTTTGTGGTCATTTTATGTCTTTTTGTGACCGTTTTTTAGACATTTTGTATATTTTCTGTGGTCATGTTGTGTCCAGTTGCTTTTGAACCAAAACTTGCCTCCATAACTGTAGTTCTGACTTGCAATTTTTGCCAAATACGGGATTTACTACATCACAACATGCATTGGTGGTTCATTGATAGAATTCTTGCCTACCATGCGGGAGGCCCGGGTTCAATTGTTGGCCAATGCACATATGTTTTTAATTTGGTAACAGAATCACAGATGTCCCTCAGCTTCAAGATGATAACAAGCATAACTAAATATGAAGCTATTGTGGATCGCTGGAGGATTTCTTCTGTGCTGTTGTGTTCAAGCACGGTGAATAAAAACTAAATAAACTTGTTTGGAATTTCACATTTTTAATGTCAGGCCAACAAAATGTAAAGGGAATCCAAAAATATATAAATTGCACCTAGGAGGCAGTGTAAACTAACCACAAGGGAAACATGTCACAAAATACTCCAATTTTAATACTTGAATATTTATCTGGTGAATGTGCTTGGTTGTCTGTCTCTATGTGTAGCCCTGCGATAGACTGGCGACCTGTTCAGGGTGTCCCCTGGCTTCGCCTGAGTCAGCTGGGATAGTCTCCAGCCACCCGCGACCCTGCAGAGGATTAAGCGGTGTATAGATAATGGATGGATGGATGGATGGAATATATATTTGATACAGACTCCAGCAAACGTCACACCATAATCAGCATTTTCACTAAAATCTGGATTTATCGTGTTATTTTTATTGTGTTGTGGTATTTATGTGTCAAAATAATTGCAAATATGATTTACTTACTATATTTATTTGTATGTTTTGCATATTGTTCAGCCTTACTATAATTGTCGAGGAAATTATTAAATTTTATTTAGTTACAATGACGTTAATCCCCAAATATCAACCAAAAAGAGCTGGTAACCGGTGGGTCACCGGTTCGAGCCCCCGGAATGGCAAGAGGTTGAGGTGGGAAAGTGAGAGCGACCGCTTGTCCCAGTCACCACCACTGTGGGCCCTTGAGCAAGGCCCTTAACCCCTGACTGCTCCCCGGGTGATGCACCGCAGCAGCTCACTGCTCCTAGTATGTATAGTTAAGGTTAACTTTGAATAGGATGGGTCAAGGAATTTCCCCAAGGGGATCAATAAAGGTTAGATTATTTTATTCTATGTTATTATTACTTTTTTTTTAAAATAACACAAAGAGGCAGCAATTACATTTCTCTTAAAAAAAAGTCGCTGCCAGAGCAATTTAATAATATACGAGCATAATTTCTAGTTGACAAGTTCGCTTTATTCTGCACCATTTACACAAAGATCTGCCAAAATAGTAATAAAAGCTGCATCTTTATCTAAAATCAGATGGACACTTGTGTTATTCTTACCCATAAAGCTTTCAGATGGGGGGTTAATTACACTGTCACGCTAAAATAATTCATGTTTGCTTTGAAGAATAACATCTCTTGAAATTAATGTTTGATGGTATTATCTGTTCAAAGGGAAAAGTTTGCATTTCTTAAAGGTAAAATATTAAAGTTTAATATGCATATTTAAATTTTTCATGAAAGCAGGGGGAAAAAAGTGTTGTTTATCTACTCAATTTCGAGGCACGGTTTCTTATTAGTGTCAGACATTCGCTGCGTTTTCTTCGATAATTCATTTCAGCGAGCTGAAAACAGACAGCTAATTATAAAATATGATGTGCCCCTTGAGTGTTCTTACAAATAACGGGGCTCTAAAATGTCACTGTCAGCATATGCCCTCGAAAAAAGAAAAAAAAACCTATTGTTAGTCTTTTATTTTTTTATTTTAAGCTACAATAAACACTGTCAAAACGGTAGTTACACTGTGCAGGACTGACATTCTTAAAATTATTTACTCGAGGTTCAGAGATGTTGAATCACCAGCTTAGAAATGTGCAAAAGCTGATTATGATAAGCTGGCACTTACAAAATAGATCAGTCACTAACAGCTTAGCAGCAGAGTTAAAGTCATTCTGCAGAGTTGAAGCTATCTGGAACCACATTTGAATCGCTATCTTTCGAGAAGGGGTTTCTTTTTTGTGTGTGTGTGTGTGCGTGAGCATTGAGCTAAATACAGCAGCTGGACTGGCCATAATTTGAAGGTTTGGAACTAATCTGCGAGACTCCTTGTTATCACAGTCAACAGCCAAAGGTGCTTGATTCTTGCGCTGCTTTGGTCGGCGCTGCGGGTGCTCGTGGCCGGTTTGGCCTCTTCCTGCGATTGTAAATCAGTAAAATGGAGACAAAGCAGAGATGAGAGAGTGAGCGAGAGGAAGAGAGAGTAATTAGGGTGAGATAATGAGGGGCCAGCTCTGTGCTTTTCTTGCTCCAGGCTCGGGGTGATCCTCTCCTTGTTATCGCCCTGAGTTGCGGCTCGTCCACCTCGCCAGGCCGGGAATGCCAGGACACCGCCGCCAGGCAACGCGCACAACCACACAATTTGTTGCAGGATAATGAACCCTAATACTAGTCTCGTACTAATTTATCGGCGTCTCCTTTAAAGATGACACTGGTGGTCTTATCAGGCGTAATTGATGCTCAATCGGCACCATGTGAATTGACTAATGGCCACATACAATCCGACAGTTAGTCTAGTTCTTACTGTAGTTCTTACTGCTCTCCCAAGACTCCCACACATCCTCATTCGCTCATTATAGCCAACATTTGAATAAAACTATGAGTCCACAGCAACGGTATCCACTCTGTGAGGCGCCAGAGGTCTTATGAGGCAATAAACATCAGCATGGTATCATCCAGCAATTCAGCCAACAGTTGCAACCACAAAATGGGAACTTCGAGGGATAAAGTCATTAGGATTCATCCTCTAAGAAGCCTGGATGTCTGTATAAAAATTTGTGCCAATCCATCTTGTGGATATTAAGAAATTACACAGAATAAATTAAACGAACTGCCGGTGGTGCTAAAGTTAGGGGGTTATGAGAGTTTATTCTCCCAGCTGAAATGAATATCTGAGCCAAATGTCACAGCCGTGATTGAGATATTTCACCAACAACAACAAAAAAGTCAACTTTATGTGCCAGGAAGAAGGTCACGGTTCGAGTTGGGCCGATGGATGATGCCATTATCCGATGGATGACTCATCAGGATGTGGAGCTCTGCATCGTGATCCCCCCCACCATCATCATCAGCAGGCCATGTAGACAGCCTGCCACACACACTCACTATAATTCCAGTGTAATAATGTTAATAGTTATTAAAGCTGCAGCAGGCAGAAAGAGGCAGTTCTTCACTCACCAGAGGAGAATGGGAGTATACACAGACTTAACACACGCAAACTTAAAAATCAACTCTTTTCCCGTTCCCCATTTAACCCATTTCATCATATTTCAGCCCTGGACTGTTTTGCTTTTTTATACAATGTACAATTTCATTTAGCAGACGCTTTTATCCAAAGCAACGTACATCTGAGGCAATTTGGGGTTCAGTGTCTTGCCCAAGGACACTTCGGCATGGAGGGGCTAGGGATTGAATCGCCAACCTTACAATCATTGGACAACCCGCTCTACCACCTGAGCCACTCTCTGTGTGAAAAGCCCCATGATTGGTTAAAGTCTCCTAACAAAGGCAAGATTTTCAAAAACCTAAAAACGGAGACAAGAAGAGGTTCAGAAGTCTAGTTTCTGCTCAAACCACTTACACCGATCAGGCATAACATTATGACCACCTGCCTAATATAGTGTTGGTCCCCCTTATGTGGTCAAAAATGCTCCGAACCATTGGGCATGGAAAAGAGGACCTCTCAGGGTGTCCTATGGGGTCTGGCACCAGAACGTTGGCAATGGATCCTTTGGGTACTCTGGGTTGTGTAGTGGGGCCTCTGTCAATCAAACTTGTTCCACTGCATCCTGTTGATGATTGATCAGAATGGGGTCTAGGAAGTTTGGAGGTTAAATCAACATCTTGGGTCATTGTCATGTTCCTCAAGATGTTTCTGAATGTTTGGTGTTTTTGCCATGTGGTGGGGTGCATTTTCCTGCGGGGGTAGGCCAGTGACATTTGGGATTTCCATTTGCATAATGGAGTGTGTTTCCAGCAGAATACCACATATGATCAATGTCATTCACTTCACCTGTCAGTGGTCATAATGTAGTGGCTGATCGGTGTAAATTACAATATACTAAAAGGTTATAATGGAATATTTGCCCCAGTGTTGCCAAATCCTGCCTATCTTTGCTTTAAAGAGGCAACAAAATAAAGAAGGAATGAAGTAAGGGAGAGACTGAGCAGCTTTTACAGCATGCGACCAGTCCGTGGAAATATCACGCAGAGTCTGTGGTCTATCGCATTATAGCCAAAGGGAAGCTGTAAATGTTGAGATAAGTGAAATGGCTCAGCACACGAGCATAAACACAGACACACGTGGAGGACTACATGAGTGCTTCGGTTGGAGGAAGAGAGGGATTGCTTCATCACTGCAGCTGACTGCAGAGACTCTAATGGCACGTTAGCCGAGTTTTATGGTGAAATATGGCGTTTAATTGAGCATCTGTGGAGCCACTTTTTTCATTCTGTGTTCGTCTAAACAGCAGGTGTGTCCAGGTTTAAAAAGAAATAGTGTTTTAGAAATAGCTTTGTAACATGATATGTTAATTAGCCATGTGGAACTGTTGGATGGGTGGATGCTTGTGTCTAAAGGTAAACAAGAAATACCTAAGAATTTGGGGGTTTATTTTGGATTAAATGAAGAGAAATCTGTTCTTTTGATAATAAGAATGTATAACATTTTATGTTAGTTTCTCTACTTTTGTGAGGTTATCAACCTGCTATGTACAACTGAGCTGAAGAGCAATCCATAAGAAATTCCTCATTTAAAATCCACCAAGGAATCCCATACGTCTTGCAACTGATGGAATTTTTTCATGAGAAAGTGGTCAACATTTCTGTAAGTTGATGTCAGAAACTGGTGGACAATTATGCAAAGTACCAACAAGTTATTTCTACTAAAAGGAGGCAACACCAGCTTCTAAGGCCCATTGTGTACTAACTTTTTCCACAGAAGTATTTTTGTTGAATAAATGATTAAAAAAGCAAATTTTGATAGCAACAATGTATGACATTTTATGCTAGTTTCTCCTTTTTTGTGAGGTTATCAACCTGCTGTGTACCACTTAGCTGAAGGAACATTCATAACACATTTTTATTTTTAATTTTTAAGGCTAAAAGTTCTGCATAATTAAGGTCGGGGCTGCTTTGACTGGCAGGTGGGTGCCGTCCTATGACAGTTTCCATTGCCTGCCTCAGCTCCACTCACGCTCCATCACTTTGCTCATTTTTGGATTAGGTTGGAGTTAGGTGGAGCCAAGATGTCAACAGTCAGAGCCAGTATGCTGGGCTTCAGAGCCGCTCTTCAGGAAACCTTCGGGTGATGTCGTGGAGGGTTTGTCCATCTTTATTTACACTCAGCTGGCTGGCATCGCCCAGCACTAATCATCGCCGCTCCAGATGCTGTGCTTTCTCTGCCAGGCCACGCTAAACTGCTGTGGGTGATCTCTACATAACAATCCTAAGAGTTTTTTTTGTTCTTTACCTCTATGCAGCACTAAATTACTGCAGAAGGAGGACAAGAGACAACTCTGTTTAGCAATCTGTCCATCTATCCGAGTTTTTATTTAATTTGGATACTTGCAATCGCGGTATTCAGCCTTGACAAAACAAGGAAAACAACAAAGAACCGTAGGCTTATTTGATTTTAACAAGGTTTTCTGAGCGTCTTTTCTATGCCTTAATTGCAGTGTGTGTTTCTCCCGACGGGCTGCAGCACTTTTGTTTATAATCACCGGCGTTCATCAGGATGCAAACAAAGTCGCCGGCTCTCCTCTCAGTCGCTCGCTGAGAGTCACACACTCGAACAGAAGACAAAACCCACAAAATCAGACCCTCATTATTACCAGCAGCACCTCATAGAAAGGTGGGATAAAGAGAGAAAATTGCACCTCACCATTTGTTTTACATTCACCTGCATGTTTTCACTGTTGTGGTGCATTCACTGTTGGCGTTTCACAGTGTGAATCCAGTAGGAAGATGATTACAAGCAAACAATGTTGGCTTAAATTTTTTATACATTAATTCATGCATTCATCAATGAGCATATCAGCCCATGAGTAAAAATATATTCTTCAAGGTTTTTTTTTTTTCTTCCACAGTGCATGCATATGTAACACTGACAGCAACAGTAAACATCTCGGCATCTCTATGCGAGCTGGAAATGTTTAGGCCTACAGGCTCTGGCTTTGAAGTTGCCTGTTTCAAGGTTATACCTGCTTAAATATGAATTCATTTAAATTCCTATTTCAAAACCCATAATTGCACTCCTCACCCGTTTTTTTATGCGAAAATATAAATGAAAATGTATCAGCGTATCTAAGCGATTGAGATTCCCTCAAGCCTAGTTTGACAAGGTTAACCACAGCAACAGATCTGAAAGGGAGCGAGCGAGGTGCATTCGAGCGCCATAACAAACTTCAATCAGCCTGTGTTTGTTTGTCAGCGGCAGGGCAAAGCGTTTCATCAAATAGGGCAGGGGCAGGGCCGGGTGCCAGCTGATAGTAAGATAGCTTGGCAGAGGGAGGCTCACTGAATCACCGCTACAGTCGCATAAAGACACACGCGACGGTCAATCAGTTTCAGCGGTAACTACATCTCTGCATCATTAACAAACCAGCATCATTAGCAAACCAGATATTAAGAGATGATATTCTGTGCAATTTGGAGTCTCAGCAAATTAGAGAAATTGAGATCTTGTCGGTCCATCCATCTGCACCAGCGGGCAGGCAACACAATGAAACAGATTCCACGATAGCCGGTCATCTCAGGGAATAACTGACAAGTCCATTAGTGTATCGGCAAACCAGCAGGCAGTGGGGCATGTGGAATGGTGATGGATATCTGAACATGCCAGCTGATCAATAAACAAAGCTGTTATCAATGGATTTGGTGGTAGTTTGACACACTGTTTGATATTCAGACCTAAAATAATCTCTTTGAAAGCATTGCCAATATAAATCCTTAGAGGTCAGAGGTCATTCAATATGCTTCGAAACACATAATTACAATTGACTGAATTAAAGACACAGAGCGAGTTTCAGTAACCACTTGTTGATCATACTGCAGTCACATGTA
>OMNN01101222.1:35569-62952 GCA_900302755.1 Chromis chromis
ATTTGTTCTCTTGTCGTTCAGTTTGAGCATTTTCTCATAGTTCAGAGCGTTTTCTGTTAGTGTCTCTGACTGAACAAATGTTAAATGGTGTTTTAGGCCCTGCAGTGGGTATCGGACCATCAGTACATTTATGTGCCGTCATAAATGCAGCAGCAGATAATCGGCTATGAAACAAAGGGCTTCTGGGCACAGACATGTTGTAAATGCCTCCTTACACCTCCTACATGGCAGTAAGACCCTCAGACTGAAAGTGCTGTCTGCGGTCTCCTCATTTTCTGTCTCTTTCAACGTCATTCTGCAGCAATATTATGCAAATGCTCAATACTAAAAGACAAACACATGAGCTGACTAGGGGTGGGATCACAGGGTACCTCACGATGCGATACATGACTCACGATACCGATACTATCACACGACTATCACACGATACTGCGATAATCGATATATTTCAAGACAATCACATAATGATACATCACAATATCTATAACTGAAAAATATAAAATGCCTGTAAAAAGGTTAAGTTCAGTATTTATTTATTTACTGCAATGTGGTGTCACTTTCACTGGATTTGAAACTTTTGGATGAACCACTTAACAAAAATGGGTCCACACTTTGGACTTAAACGTGGATGTGGCGTCTCTTACAGCAGCGCTGCTGTCCTCCATTATACCTGTACAAACTCTTCTTCGGCCAATTCATTTCCGCTCAAGTCTCCCTCATTCATGTGATAAACGCCACCGTATGGAGTTATCAAGTAGTGACGCTGGGGAAATGGCAGCTGGCAGGGGAATCTGGCAGGGTTTAGAGCGCCTTATCGATACTCATATCGCACGAGGAGGGACGACGATATATCGCTGTATCAATATTTTGTCCCACCCCAAGAGCTGACCCATTGAATCTTTCAGTAATCCATACACAATTGGCCCAACTACAAATAGCCTGTAAATATCAGTCTCTCTGTTGACAGAAACCTTTCCACCCATGAATCATGTCCTTGACCTGTCTTGCAAAACAAAACAAAAAGAATAAAATTTGCAAGTTACCTGTTCCTCATTTGGATCCAGATAGACATCTGAAGTGCAATAAGAACATAGTAGGGGTTAACAGTGCATACATTTAAACATAGTCCCCTGTTCGTTTAGTAAATGAATGTATTACTTATTTATATTAGTAATCCTGAAGTTCTTCATCTGTTCTGACAACACAGCACCAGTTGGGGAAAATATGACATGCTTCTATGTCACTTAAATATTAAAATTTTCTGCAACTGGGTACTTCTACTCAACTAGCTATAAACTACGTTAAACTCACAGTATACCCAGCTATAGTTGAATCGAATATACATTATGGGCCATTCTTACTTAAACCAATGTTTTAGTACTTTTTCTTTAGTACAGTGTTTGAAATCAGGACTTTTACACATTTAAAAATCAAGCTTAAAAATACTAAACTGCATTATACTTAATGCAAGTGGAATCGTAGAACATGGTAGAACAAAACAACACACAACAAGACAGAGCTGGGCAAGACCAAACACAACAGGACTGCACATGATGATGACTATAGGACAGCTGATAAATAAATTTTGCCTTAATAAAGTTAAATTGTTCAAATCTGAAAGATCTGTTTAAGAAGAGATGTGCGATATTCAGAAATATGTAATACAAAGATGTTACCAAACACTGCACTAATGGAGCACACAAGAGTCTATTCATTTTAGCAACATCTGCAGAGCAAAGTGCTGATTGCTTTGGTGTTCTTCCAGATCACTTTAAAATCAGTTTGATATTGAAGTAGAGTTTCAGGTGCAGCTCAGTGGCACTACAGTAGGTGGCACTGTCTTCTTTTGTTTCAGCCACAGCTACAGTCTTTGCAGCTTAACTGGATTTGAATCACCTGGCCAGTTGTGGTTTGTATTGGTTCATTCAAATTAAACTTCTGTTGCTGCTGGAAACATTAAACGCAACATTCCATCAATGTGCACCACAAGGATCTGAGTGGGCTTAATAAATGGCTGTATTGATGACTAATAAACCAAATATTTATTTTAGTATGTGTGGTTGCCATATCACCTCACTAACCCTTTCAGTCAACAGTGAAAGGCTTATTCGTATTGACAGAAAGTATGAATACTGCACCTTCCTCAATGGGTGCAGGAACCGGAGCAGGAGCAGGGCGAGCTACAGGAGGAGGCATCATCTCCTTCCTCCCAGGCTTCTCATTTCTGTCTATCTCAGGAGCTGGAAGGGAGAAGGATGTAGTTGTGTCACATTAAAGGAAAAGACGAGGATGAGACGTGATGAGCTTTAATATGAAAGATCAAAATCACCAAATGAATACAGACTCACGTTTCTTGGTGATGGGATCAAAGTAGAAATCGTCACGTTATTGAGGTTTTTGGAAGACAGAGGTGAGATTAATTAGTAAAGCTAGAGTTAAAACACAGAAACAGACTTTCCAGGACACTGAGCTGTTGTTACCGAGGGTTTGCTGGGTCTGGGTGGAGGAGCAGCCTGCCTTTGTGGAACAGCAGGACTGGACATCCGTTCTGTAAAATGTAGTGAAAGGATTTGAGGGAAATTATATTGTCTGAGGTGTCTACTGAAGTAATCTAGTAGTAGAGTACTCAGTGGTGTTACCCAGATAGATGTTCTCCTCCACTTGTCTCGGTGGGACTTTCACAGCCGGACGCTCACAAGGAGGTGCTTCATACATGTCACCTTCCTCATCGTCCTGCCGTGAGAAAATATTGATAAATAACCAAATGTTGCATCCTAATGCGTTTAAGAGTTATTGCCACATTAATTCTGAGACGTTAATATCCTGCAGGAGTTGCCCTGTGATTGATTGATTGGCGATCTGTCCAGGGTGTACTCTGCCTCTCATATATTATCAGCAGGGATAATCTCCAGCCCATCATGAAAAAGGATAAGTGGATATGTAGCTGATGGATGGATGGATGGAAAGTATGGACACTTTAGTCAAATTAGACCATCACTCAAAAGACTGAAAGCCCTTTTAGTGCAAGTTGTGCACAGGAGTGTAAAACTGTCCAGGATATCTGCCTAAGGTTTGCATAACCAATGTTAACAACCAAATAAAAAACAAGAGAAGGAAGGAAAAGTAGCAATAATGGTATTTCCCACCAAACAAATCAACCGAACTTACGGGAAATGTGGTAATAACTATATGAAAATGAGATAAAGATGTTTTAAAATACCATGTAATCACACGTTTAATAATATGTGAATAAAAGCTGCACAAGCTAATCAGGAATTTGTTTTCTTTGTACTTACAAACTCATCCTGTGGCCACCCAAAGCCAGCATTGTTATCTGAAACAGGAAAATATAGACGGAAATATATAAAAACAAAGACAAGAGGCATCAAAAAATTTCTAAGGTGAAGTTAAGTCTCACCCGTCCTTCTAGGGGGAGCTGGAGGTCCACTGTGCCTGAGAGGAAAAGGAGAAACAAGGCTCAAACAATACATGCTGTAGTACAATGAGTTTAATGCATCATACAAGAACAGGGAGAATAAATAAAGTTTGTGTTTATACTTACAGGTTCTTCAGTTTTCCAAAGAAGCTCTGAAAAACACCAGAAACCTCAGAGATCAGAGAAATATTCAAGAGAGAAGTAGAAGCAGGGAGACAACAGGTGTGTTCAGATATTTCTACTTTTAAATTGTACATCTGGTTAGTAATCATTTACTTTTAGTTATCTATCAGCTCCATCTATCAGCCTGAGTCAGTGGCCACTCTTTGAGGTCACACAGTGATTACAATAGAGCTTTATTTGGTGCCGAAGGGATTTTTTACTAAAGTCTAAAAGAGAAAAAGTTCTAGGTAGGCCTTTAGTTTAATGCTGTAGCATTAAGTAGCTTTTAAACACATGTTAAATGCTGTATATCCCACCTTATCACAGTATATTGTAGTCCTAAAAATGTTTTTCCTTTTGATTTGAAAGATTTTTTCTGTATTTTTTAAAATACAATTAAAATGTAACTGTAAATAACCATAATAATAATAATGCATATAATTAATTCTATAATAATTAAATCTATTATTATTATTATTACTATTATATGTTTTTAAGCATGTAAGTATAATATAAGTATAATATAACATTGAAAATACACCAGTATTGAATAAATTTCACTCATTTATTTGATAAATTATTCACTATTTATTACCTCCGCCAAGCGAAAGTTATGTTTTTGCCGACGTTTATCTGTCTGTTTGTTTGTTTTTTGTTAGCAAGATAACTTGAAAAGTTATTAACGGATTTTAATGAAAATTTCAGGAAATGTTGATAATGGGACAAGGAACCGATGATTAAATTATGGTGATGTTCTGGATTACCAAAGATGAGAAAATGCCGCTCATGGAAATCATGATATGCGAGGAAATGACCTGTGTTACCAGACTGAGCTGGGTGCGGTGGCTTATGGGTAATGTAGTAATAGTAGATGAATAGAAGTGTGTTGTGTGTATGTCCTGCCCAGCACTCGTGCTGTACTTTTTCACCGTGTTTGTGACAAATAAATAAGGTTTACTGCCTCCCATGCTGCCTGTTTAGATAGCGGCCCAGACGGCTTGTTACCAGCACAAAATGAGCCAACACAGTGGTGTCGTTTACTGTGGTATACGCCACGGAGGTGAGAAGGTAACAGCTGCTTGGCGGAGGTCTGCGCTTTCTGAATGCTTTTCTAGTTAACATATGCAGAACAACATAACTCTGAAGCAATATACACATTAACGCGTCAATAATTATATTCCAGTAATATAAGATTTTGATTTGATTTGCTTTATAATGGGCCATTGTATATACTTTCACTCTTTACTTGAAATATATTTAAATGCTGATATTTTTGCACTTTAACTGAAGCAAAAATTTTATTATTTTTATTATTTGTTTGGATATTAATAAATGTTAAACGGGGAGAGTTTCTGGATTTTCCTGTAACTTATTTTGCCTGCTATCTTAGTGAATAATCTTTATTTATTCTTTTGATTGCATCTACAATGAATTTATAATCAGTTTTGAAGCAGAAGTCAATTAACAACAATCAGTTAAATCACAGGAAGGTTCATCTGCAGGGATATAACTGAGGTTAACATGAGGAGAGGAGATTAACATACACATCAAGCTAAATCAGGAAGTGGATGTTTTTCCCACAGTGCCAGGCAGCCGTGGAGGAAGTGTTGATGTAAAGTAAATGATTACAGACAGAGAGAGAGAGAGAGAAAGAACGAGAGCTTTCTATCTGTAACACAGCGACACACAGCTTGTCAGAAAACAGCTGCTTTACTGTTGATAAATGAGGAGCAGGTGAGAGCTGATAAAGGAGAACCACATTACTGTTCTGCTATTTATGACCTCTTCATAACGCGGTAATTCCAAAAATATCTACATTTTAGGGTCGAGTCGAGTTACAGTGACAGTGTTCTGCTTTGTGTAAACTGCTACCTGCAGTAACTTCTCTCTGTGAGAGGAAATTTTTAGAACCTGTAAAGCCAAAAGTGTTCAGCGGCCCAGAGAGCAAACTGCAGGAAAAAGGAAAAAGTCACGCAACTATGGAGGGAAATTTGATGCAAACAAGGACAAGACACGCAAATGTTTCACAACTCGGACAATAGAAATAGTGTATCTGTTATCACAAGCACTTACATTTGATATGAATTTCAAAAGCAACCAGCTACTACTATAATATTCATTTATTAATCTAATGAAACCAGCAGGTGTCATGAATGTATTCACTGTATATTAGCATTTTTTTTTATTTCAAGTTGACCAAACACAGTGTATTATTCATGGAGCGGAGATTGTGTTCAAACTATCAGCTGTGCCTTTTCCACTCTGTTTTTTTTTTTTAGTATGATCACACATACTTCTGTTTTTTAAAGTTTGTTTTCAATATACAAGGAAACCGTCCAATCACAAATCATTTCATCTGCATGAATAGATTGCAGCAGATAAGAGAAAATTAAACTGTCAATTACATAAGCAAGATTTTTTGGTATCTGAAAATACTTCTGTAGCTCAATATCACTTAAACACAATAGTACTCATGCAGTTTGAGGATTTTGTGTCACCAAATAGAGTACAGAGGGAAAATCATATGAGCAGACAGGTTGGGTTCAAGTGGATTTTCACCGTAGAATAACATTGTTCTGTAATTCACTGGTATCTCTGCAAGGACCTCCGAGAAATTTGGATAAATTGGCAATGGACAGCAGATTTAACTGAACAAAACGATCACCACCAACATTAAAAGTGAAAGTAAAAACAGAAACCCTCTTCAGAATTGGAACCACGGAATCTTTTCTTGTATTCAGATAAGTTAACGCAGCATTTTCCTAACTCCTTTATTCAAATTCAAATTCAAAAAACTTTATTTGTCCTCAGGGGGCAATTCAATTGTTATGTTTACTGAAAACGATTCTAACTTTATGTGAAAGTGAGGGCAACACTTTTGGAAGGAAATGTAATTATATTGCATTAATGTTAACATACAGGTGAGCAGAAGTGAAACTGTTTGGTTTATTTGAACCCTTAACATCTCACAAAACTTCAAAATGCACATCAAAAATAGCACCGACATCTACTGTCATTGTTGTAAGTTACATTTAACATGTCTGGGTTAGATCTAATACATTTAAGAAACTCTACACAAAAAAGAGATTTGCTGCAGGAGTGTTAATCAAAAACAATCCTCTTGTCTGACCTTCCACAGGACTTTTATATCGGCACTGCTGCTGCCTGAAGGTAAACATTTGCCTCAGGGTTATCTGTAAACATTAGTTGTCTGAGATATTTTTACTGTTTGCCTTCACACTCCCACACAATCACAACTTCAACAGTGTAGCTGCCTTCATATCTTTACCCCCCCATTCAGAACTCTAAAAGAAAAACAATGATGAAGTAAAAGTACACTGGAGGGTTTCGACAACACCTGCTCACTTCCTTCTTACTCCACCCAAAGTTACCAGAATGTGAATGAAAATAGGACCAAAATAAAAGTGTACTTTACCATTGTCATGATTTGGAGTCGAGTCTCACAGCTCAAGTCATGAGGAAATGTCTTTGTTTCTGTTCTTGGATGCAAATGGTTTTAAAGATTGAAAGCGTGCGATACAGTGAGACCGTGAAGCTGCTCTAACTGACCTCATTTGCATTTCCTACCTGTGACAGACTCACAGTTTCACCTGTTGCTCCAATGCCTGCCTTTACATGAGCTGCTGCACAGCTATAAATGGGAACGTCGTCGGCACTCCCTGTTTCATGTGAATTAGACTTTCAGTTCATCAGAAATGTTAAACATGCATATTAAAAGCCAAAAACAGAAGGAAAAAAAACAACCTTCTAGTCGATGAGACAGAAACCTTCTTTATGATTCATGGATGTTGTCAAAATGTCAAAAATGAAGATAAGCTCCAGGAATGTTCCAGTTTGTGCGATTCAGCTGAATGTTGAAACAAAAATGTTACGAAAATAATGACGAGGATCAGTATGAAAGAGGAAAAAACATAAACTCAGAAGGTACCGAGATACTCTGTCATTTCCTTTTCACAACTTGCTGACAGAATTTCCGGCTCAGAGTTTCATCAGTCATGACCCGAGAATAACCTTGATGATGTTTCATTTAATTCATAGACTGAGTTATCATTTTCAAAAGTCAGACACCAAAAGTGATTTATTCCAAATATTATTTATTGACAAATGAGTATGATGCCAGATGTGGTTATAATGACAGTGACAATAAATTATTAAACTACACATACATGTACGTAAACATATTAAAGTTTCTACAAAACAGTGTAAAACACATAAATATTAACATGGTACAAAACATCTAAAACTCAGTTTCCCATGAGAGTCAATCACAGAACAAAGCGGGTTTGTTAAGGCGTTAGGTTTTGCAGTCAATAAGCAGTTTAAAGTAGAACAGATTTTAAAAAAACAGCCCTCGGTAAGTTTCAGTATTCAAAAATCAGAAAATATACATGTTATATACATGCTGGGCTCAACCCAGACGTCTGGTAGAGAAGTGCTCTGGAAGTCTGGTACAAAACATCATGACAACAAGTGAGATTTTACTCTTCCTCTGTTGTGAAGAGATATTGTGAGTATCTTTCCTGCTTCCACTTGTCCAAAATCTATTCTCATCTACAAGGCAGCAGTGACTAAAGGATGCAAAAAATAAGCAGAATCTGAACCAGCAGATCAATTTTGTGGTTTTGATGAGGGTCTGGAATCCCTCGTAAGCAAATGCAGAACATTATGCATCAAACTGATTAAGCCAATAAAGCACTAAACCTTTTAGAAAATGCCCTTTGAAGTAGCAAATATATCCCTATGTCATTTACTCTAATGTGCTAATAAATGCCTGTGTTGAGGGAGCCTTCCTTTGTGAATTCTTTGTATAAACTTGCCAGAATGAGCACAGGGATATGCGCTTATTTCCTATTTTTCTTGTTGTGTTAACTGGCTATACCTTCAGTTTGATGAAAGAAATACTGAAAAAACATGAAAGCATTAACATTATCAGGTTCAAAATGGCCCAGAAGGAGGAAACAGTTCTCTGTTCGTGCTCATATATAGCATCACTTTCAACACAGTAAGGAGCAGAAAACTTGAGAACACGGAGCTACACCGGGCAAGACTGAGGTGGTTCTTGTGTGTCTCAGTAGAAGTCATCCTGCTGGCTTAAAACTTCCATCTGTTTGGATTTAGATCCACAGACCAACAAGCTCTCAGAGACCAGTGGATATCCCTGTCAACATATCTGTTTCACCCACTCTGTTTATGGGTATGGTCATCCAACAACATCCTCTTTGCAGTGTCTTTCACTTTAGACTGGGTTCGCCTTAATTTTGCCGTTGATCCAGTCGATGTAATGGGTGACACGAGTGTAGACACCAGGCTTATCCTTCTGTCCGCACCCATCGCCCCAGCTGATAACGCCCATCAAAGTCATCCTGTCATTGTTTTTGCAGACCAGTGGACCGCCAGAGTCTCCCTGTGGAAGATATTCAAGAGAGAGGAAGCAAAATTTAGATCAAGTAATGTCATCAGCACTGATTTAATAAGGAGGTTAAGTGTAAATCTCACCTTGCAGGCATCGTCCAGGCCTCGAGTGTCTCCTGCACACAGCATGTTGGAGGTAACTGGGCGTCCAGACAGCACATCTGGGATGCATCGCTCTTTGGGCCACAGGCGAACATGACCTCTCTTAACGCGATTAGAGTACACTGCAGAAACTGTGGGGAGAGTGGTGAAATTAGCACCTCCTGTCTAGAAATAAATCCTCTAAAGGGTTGTGGGAAAGCTTGCTTTACACTGCCCCCTGCAGTTCAGTCAGGCAAAGTGTCGGCAACTTGCTTGTGAGATACAGTCGTGAACAAAAGTTTACTTACAAAGACCTTGTATATCATAACAGTCTTGAGTTTCCAATGACTCCTGTAGCTCTGAATTTTCTGTGATAGAATCACTGAGAAATGTGTGTTTGTCACAAAGAGAAACACTAAATCATGGATTTTGGTTCTTAAATAGATATAAGTCTTTTGGAAATATGGCTAAATCTGCTGGTAAAAAAATATACATACAGCAATGCTAATAATTGGTTTGGCCATTTTCACCTCAGCTAGGCACTTGGTAGCCATCCACAAGCTCCTGGCTGTATCTTTGACCAGTCCTCTTGATAGAATCGGTAGTTCAACTGACCTCATCATAGTCCACAGGCTCTTGATGGGGTTTAAGTCAGGACTTTGGAAGGGCTCATCTAAAACCTTTATTCTAGCCTCATTTAGTCATTTCTTTACTACTTTAGATGTGTGCTTGGTGCCATTGTCTTATTGGAACACCCAACTGCATCCAAGACCCAACCTTCTGGGTGATGATTTGGGATTTAGGATTTTAGGTAATCCTGCTTCTTAATTATTCAAATTACGTTGTGTAAAGCACCTGTTCCACTGGCACCAAAAAATCCCCAGAGCATAATACTGCCACCACCATGCTTGATGGTAAATTTGGTTTTCCTGGGGTTAAACACCTCACTTTTTCTCCTCTAAACATATTTCTGGTCATTATGGCCAAATAACTCAATTTTTGTTTCATTTGACCACCAACTTTCCTCCAGAAGGCATTTTCTTTGTCAATGTGATCAGCAGCAAACTTCAGTCAAGCCTTAAGGTGCCACTTCTTGAAAGTAAAACACACTTGACTTTGGATATTGACACCAGTGTCCCAGCTGCTTCTATAAATTGCAGACCCCTTTTTTGGGGATTCTTGGTTGACTCTTGATCTTCCTGACCAATTGTCTCTCAGCAACAGGTGATAGTTTGTGTTTTCTTCATGATTGTGGCAGTGACACAACTGTACCATGCACTTTAGACGTATAGAAGATTGTTTGTACAGATGATTTTGGGATCTGTAGCTGCTTTAAAATGGCTCCAAGTTACTTGATTTTCAGATCTTTGATGAGCTCCTCAGACTTTCCCACTGTAGTGTTTGTAGCTGAGTCCAATGAGTGTATCAAATGGGTGTCACCAACTGTAGGTCAACTGTAATCACTCACAAGACGGTAAGAGGTCATATCATCAAGAAAATTTGATTAACAGCTTTCTACTTCACCAAAACTGATAATTGCTGATAGTTGCTGTATGTATATTTTTGGCCCAGCAGATTTTGTCATATTCCCAGAGGACCTATAATAAATCTATGAAAGAACCACAGTGCATGATTGTTGGGATGCAGGAGTCCTTGGAAACTCAAGACTGCCATGCTATACATGGTCTTTACAAGTGTATGTAAACTTTTGTTCCCAACTGTGCATTTGCCATAATGGTAGCAATGCAAAAATACAAAAAGCCACTAATTAGGTGCGTCGTTTGCTTACATTCTGCTTCTTTTCCGTAGCCTGAGATCTCACACTCAGTCCAGTCGGGCAGCACCAGCCCGCGGTCAGGCAGACACGCCGGAAGAACCTCTGGAGAGTTTACAGCACAGATGCCAATGTCCGTCTGGAGCTTCAAAATAGCTGCAAGTGGAAAGTGACCAGAGGAAAGTCAGGGTAATGCACTGGGAAAATGTGGAATGAAGCCTGAGGGATGACTTAAAGCTTTAACAAGCCTTTGCTGCCCACTTAAGCTTCCATATCGTCAGTGCTGGGGGGAAAAATGGCAACTAAAGTGTCTCATTCTGTTTTCATTATTCATCTGACTGAACTCTGTTTCAGATTTTTGTGACACAGTGATTCACTGCACTAACATACATGAGGGGGCGATATATTAGAAACAGTCTTTAATATAATAAAGTCCAGTACAACAACAACACCCACTAGGACCTCGGTAACAAACATAAAGTTGAATCATGACCTTTCAGATGATGAAAACAAAAATTGAGAATGCACAAGCTTCATAAAAGGAAAAGTTATAGGCAATAAAATTAAATGAAACGACTGAAAGTTATATAACTCACCAATGTCATTGTCAAATGTTTCATTGTCAAATTTCTCATGGATCCAGAACTTCTCGACCCTAAAGATCTGCTCGCTGTTTGAGTTCTGTTTCCGAAACGTTCTTCCCAAAATCACTTCCATGTCTTTTGCTTTATCACTGAAAAAGATTGGGAATCATTTTGCATGTTGCAAATTACAAACATGTTGAATTATATTTTGTTGTGTTTGAAATTCCTTTTAGCTTTCCTTCCTACCTGTCAGTGAAGCAATGTGCAGCAGACAGGATCCAACAGGAGTCAATGAGGACCCCTCCACACCGGATGAAGTGTTTTTTGTGACGGGCCTGGTAAACGTTGATGACCGCCTGCCACGGCTGCTCCGTGATGTCGCTCTCTCTGCCCCCGAACATGCGGAAAGCCGGACGATTCAGGGTGTTGTCCAAACGCTGGCCACATGTTGCTGCAGATGGGAAAGGTTGCAGGATGGTGGTTAAACAACAGTAAAAAATATAATGTAAGTCGACTCTTAGTTGAATTTGAGGTGATTTTTATAGGATGTGAGGATGTCCTACCTCCGTTATTGTTAGTGGTGGGAGCTCGTGGGCCAAGAGTGGTGATGATAGATGGACGTCTCGCTAAAGGAAAAGTACAGTTAGACTGCTGTATATATGATATCAGTTCCTGAAACTTCTACCATTAGCCTCACACTTCCAGCTTTTAACATTTCTGAAAAAATTAAGTCATGACTGATGGGGAACTCACCGCATTTAGGTATGTCACACAGCTCCCAGGTCAGCTGCATGTTTTTGTAAGTGTGACACCATGGACCTTCATCACTGTCAGGATTCCTATTGGATGAAAGAACATTAAAACAACATTAAAAACCTGAGTTATTATGATCTTTCTGCACACAGGAGAGTTAGACCATAAAGTCTGTTGGCATCTCTACCTGCAGAAACTGTGGCTGCCCAGCCCCAGCTCCAATGCGTCCGACATCCAGGCATTGTTGAGCTTGCGTCTGACTGCAGGAGAGTCCCACGGAACGCAGCGAGAGCCGCTTTTAGTGACAGACGCTGTGCCTCTATATGACTGACCAGAGCCCTGCACACATTCTCTGTTCTGATCTGCTCCAAAAACACACACAGGAATAGAAGTGAGTAAATGTTTATTTGGCAATATTTCAACTTTCAATATGGAAGTGTTTGTGAATCTGTACCTTCTGGGCATTTGGGTAAAGAGCAGAGCTCAAAGACAATCTGAGAGCCTTTGTAGATGTAACACCAGGGAGTTACGTCACTGTCGGGGTTCCTGAGGGGTAAAATGACAGGTGAGAACAATGACATCTCCGAAACCAAACAGTAACAACGTGAGTTTTAGCAAATTAAGAAGACTTTTGCAGCATCACCCGACTCAGTGTTTGAGCCTTTTTGGATGTTTATTGCTTTTTCTGTAAACTTTCGCCTTCTTTCCTGAACCTGTCCAACCTGTAGTGATTACCTACCTTTAATCAACCTCTGCCAGCCTCTATGACCCAATCAAAGAATGTGCAGATGTATTTTCTTTCCACTCAAATATAAATTGACACTTTTGGTAATTATGGGCCTCTAAAGTGTCGCAGTGTGTAACAACCGTCATTCTGCCCTCTAAGTTTGTTCTGGGTGTAGTTTCAAAATAGTGGCCTTAGTTGGTTCGAGAGCAACACTAATAATGTGGAGGTTGTGACTTTGATCCCTGTGAGTTGTTTTTTTCTCCACAGTCTCTGCACTGGCTGCTCAGCATACATTACTGAGGAGTGTTTTTTGCTGTCTATTACTGCCTCACTCCTGTTTTCATAGCATCAGGATGGATATTCACACACAGGTGCAGGAAGAGCAACAGTTTCATTGTGTAGCAGATGTAGTGTTTTATTGGTTCATATTTTATCATTTGTATTTTTGTTAGATTTTAATGTTAGTGACTCAGTTAAGTTAATTATTATTTCAATATTTTGGGATAAAAAAATTGCATTTGGTCTCATATATATGCGTATGGAATATGATGCTGGTTTGGTGTGAAACTTTAAAATTGAGGTGAGGCAAAAAGCTAGAAACAGTCCTGGTTGTACTTTTGAGTCCAAACAAGTTTTCACAAAGTTTAATTTCTTGCTTTTGGGAAATTTTCAGCTTGGTGATGAACCGCTCTTGATTTAATTGCTAGGACACAGATAAAATTTGCATAAAGCTGTAGAATACCTGCAGAAGTTGTGATTGCCCAGCCCAAGACTGTTGGCGTCCACTTTTCTAGCGGTGAACCTTTTTCCCCTCAGAGACGTGGAGTTCCAGTTGATGCACTCTGCTCCTGAATGGGTGATGCTCCATGTGCCGCGGTACCCTTCACCCTGTCCCACAACACACTTCTCATTGGTGTCTGTTGGAGAGAGAAACAGACATGGTCACTCAATTATATATGAGACTAATATCTTACATAAGAAATAACGTTTTCATAATTTGTCCAATACGTTTTGAATGTCCTCAGTTTTTCCAGATTCAATAAACATGCTTTATTGTGTCAGAATAAATGAATGAGGTCAGTTATTAGGGTGATATCAAACTTACAACTTGGGTCCTAATAGCCTTTATATCGTAGCTCCCCAATTAGTGGTTTGAAACAATGACCCAAACATAAACTATGATGATCGTAAATGCGATCAGATTTATAGTCTGGCCAAATTAACTCCTCATTCTTTCGTTAGAAAACCACTTGGCTGTGACGAATGGGGTTCAGATAATTATCCCACTGTGAGGGTGGGGTGTCCCTGCAGCCGCCGCAGAAACAAAAACATTCATAACCCAGAATGTCTTTCCATCGTTTATGATCCTTTCTTCTTCGCTCCAAACCACAGGACCATGACACCAGCTGCATGAGTCACACAGTCAGACTGTGACCTTATCAAGAGTCACTAACACGTTTTAATCAGTTTAGTGTCACAGGCCACTTGTTTATGTATGTGGCTTCATTTATGCAAATGCTAGACAGTGACTTAGATCCAGAGTGTTGCATCACATGAAGACTAAACGAGGTAGAGATTAAATAAGTCATGAAACTGATTACTAGATTGAATGATTTGGTAGCTATTCTTTGGTTTGAGCCTCTCTGTTGTGAACATTTGCTATTTTTCTCTGTTGTATTATAGTTTTTGACTGTTAGGTGACCAAAGTAGAACTTCATTGGACAAATTTTGTTGATATTTCACTACTATAAAAAAAAAATTATATTACAGATTTAACAGGTTCATCAGTGTTGTTGCATAGATTTAAGTGTTTCTTAGAGCACTTACTGATCTCACACCGAGTCCCGCTGAAGCCTGGAGGACACTGGCAAATGTAGTCTGATGTGTAGACGGCCTCCTTACAGGTCCCTCCGTTGTAGCACTGAGACACGTAGCAGTCTGGAAGAGGCAGACATACAGCGATTTAGTCAGTCATGCGTCATTCTGCTCTTCTGCGCACTAAACATTTGAATAATCATAATGTGATTGATTGGCCATGACCACTTGTGTAAACAGAGAATTCAAATTGCGGCTTCGACCTTCTGTGTCACATTTGGTGTCGAAACACTGAGGAATATGCAAAGATCTGCCTTCATCCTCTTCTTACTTAAAGACCGTCAAAGCTTCTCTTTTTTAAAATATCAAGTCACGGCAATGATTTCTTTCTAGAGCAGAACCGGTTGCATGCCATCTGCAGCTCGGTTTTTCATTTATTATTTCAACATCTCCTAAAGGCCTGCGCTCAGAATAACAGAACCCCTCTCACTCCCAGCAGCATGAGCTCACACATGTTGCAGACTGAAAACGTGGTTGTAATTTGTCTGAGGGAGGGGTAATCGTGCCTCACAGAGCTGGTCACTGGGGGTGAAAGTGCGTATGAGGGGCCAGTCTTGGCGAGAGCATTTCAAATTATCTCAGACTAAACTACACCCACTCAAAAAACACAGAAACCCGACGGCTCTTCATTTGGATGCACTGAAATAACAGGGGTTTGGACACATGAGCGAGGGAAGCCAATGAAAAATAATCATCTGGGGTTGTAACAGCAAGTTAGAGGTAAAGTGGAGGTATAATGACAGACAGAGAGGTCAGTACGGGCAAGCAAGCAGGCTGAAGGACAAATTAACATACAGAAAATCATATTCTGCTCATTGCAAACGAAAAAATCTGATTGGGAGGACACAGAAAAGCAAGACGAGTACAGTCTGCTTGTCACACTCACTGATGACGGGTACAATATGACAACGCTCTCGTCCTCTCAGTGCACAACGGCAATACTCCACACGCTGTCCCCTCCATCGCAGCCAAGTGTCCCCATAACTACGCACTGCTGACGTCTCACTATCCGCACAAAGTGCTGAGGAAACACACACACACACACAAACACAAACAATAAGTAAACACAAACACACACAAACCGTATGATAACTTGTTACAAACATGACTACAAAAACAGAAAGGAACGTAAACACATGACTGACAGCAGTGGATTAAAAGACTGTGGTGATGATGATGGTGGTGATGGTGATATTAGAGAAGGTAAACAGAGGTGTGAAGAGGCTCACAGGAGGTGTCAAGGGAAGGTGAAGGTGACTTCTCGACATGAATAATCAAAAGCGTCCGTCTAATTGGCTGCCTGACAGGCTCACCTCTGTAAAAACGAGTCCCTCTCTTAGTGCGGAGCAGCTCAGCCTGCAATAGAAGAGATACAGTGAGTTAAACACACAGCAGCAGCCAAGCATGGAAACTGGTTGAATGCATCGGTTTCCAACCCTGGCATGCAATTCTTTTATGTAATTTCCTCAGGATACTGTAAAAATAAACTTGAAACTCGTGTCACATGGGAAATCCATCATTTTAGTCAAATATAACTTGTTGCTGAATACAGTAGTGCTGCAATGTCTAACAATTTTGAGTTGTGTGCTGGACTACAGTGGGAAAAAAACTATTAAAATGAAAAAAATCAAGCTTTTTGCTCTAAAATATTAAGGTAAAGCAGCTGACTTTTATCAAATTAGTCAATTCTGCACCATCATACAACAAAAACACAAATGCAAACACATTAATAAGACTGAATGTTTGCTCAGATGGGGTCCAAACCACAGGAATGATATTGTATTAAGACAAGCCCTTGTTAAGTGTGCAGGATTATTAGTAGATTAAAGAGTGGAAAACTGCATGTGGTGATGTCTTGTAGTACTTACACTGTCCGCTAGACAGCAGCAGAGAGCACAAAGGAGGAATAATAGTTCAAGTGGTCTGGCCATGGCCTTTGAAGTGGTCTTCAGTTTGCTGAAAGCAGAAAGGAAATGCATATTAGAAAACATCTGTTAGAAGATTTAATACGTTAATTTGGAGATTTATGAGCACTGAATAGATTAAACCAAAGAAAAAAACACTTTGATAATGATTAGACTAATTGGCCTTTAATAAATGACCGTGGATTTGGAAAGATCAGAAATAACCTTCTTTAATCAAGCATCAAAACGCATTTTAACAGACAAAGAATAAGTAATATACAAGTTATAAATGATCTACACTTGAAATTATCCAACAGGTTGTAAATAATGACAACACCCTCATAAAAATGATACGAGTCTTTTGCATTGCACAACCATCATGACACACACATGCAAACAGATGTAAACACTGGCAGCTGTGCAAAAACCTGAACTGACGCAAGAAAACTTTGTTCTGTGTCTAAAAGACAGTTAAACGTGACTGGGTGACATGAAAAGTCTAACCAGGGAGTTCACTGTTGTATGTTTATAAAACTCTTCTCTCATGAATCTGTCATCAATACAGATCCAACAATCGCAGGAAAACTATCGATGTTAGTCACCGTGTCTCAGCTGTACTGTTTCTCTTTCTGTCCAGCTTCCTTCCTCTATCCCTATAGAAGCTGCTACTGAAGGAGACCTCTGGAGAGGAAAGGGTGGACAAGGTGGGGTCGCTGTGGGAACCTGGAGGTCATTTCTACTCTCATGAAGCTGAGCTGACTTCTTGACTCAGACAGGAAGTTTGAACCGCCTCTGCAAGGTTGTCTCATAAGATCCTGCGTGAGTTCAATAAGTTTGCTGCCCAGCTTAAAGTTATTACCCTAATTTGTTTTCTTGTTGCTTTCCCCCTGTGAGCCTCCTCCTTCAACCAATTTACATCCACATACCATGAACCAATCCATTTATCATCTATTTCTTTCCAACTGGGAATAAACAGAAAGCAGATTGTCTTCTCTCTATGCTAAAAAAAAAAAAAAGAAACTACATCAAACAAGACAATCTGGGCATCCCTGGAGCGATGGAAGGCAACAGAAGAAAGTTTCTGCACCATCCTGACAGAATTCCTGTTTTAACAGCTGCTGTCGGAGAGTAAAGTGACTCAGAACTGTAAAGGGAAGTAAGATTAGACAGAAGGGAAAGTCCAGCGCGAGAAAACTCATATTTCTCTTTGAAGAAGTTTGATATCAGACTTGTTCCTCCTCTGTTATAAAGGGATCCTATTGTGCAGGAAAGATGTTAAGAGGAGCGTCTCTTGCCCTTCAATCAAGTGTGAGTAAACATGAGTCACAACAGGAGGAGGAGGGGGAAGAAGGAGCAGACAGGAAAATGAGAAAGAGAGGAACAGAAAGTTGGACACAATGAGGGCTGAAATGTAAAAATGATCTCTATTTAAAGAACTTTCAAGTAAAAATAACTGCAAGGAACGTCTGCATGCAAAGAGCCAGACACACAGGAATAACCATCTGCATACATGCCATTTCTGTCCTCTCCTCTGTGTTGACTGCTTCTCCACTGACTCATGTTTTGTGGTTGACTGAGCTAATAGAAAACGGCGCTGTGTTTTGATATGTTGGGATGTAAAACACCTACGCTGGCAACCGCACACAAATGCACAAAATGCTCAGGAACGTGGAGCTAATCAACAGTCCAACATTTACACTTCACCGTGCTCTTTGTTCATTCAAACAAAGGCTCCCTCTTAGGATTTCTACTTATTTAACACAAACACAAGTTCACGCACTCACCATTAATAGGACAGGTCCCTTGAAAGCTGCCCTTCCCTCACACAAACAAAAAATAAAACCCTGCTGTCCTTTTTGTTCCCCCCCCCAACGGAGCCTCACTGGCAGGGCGACAACAGTGCACTAGTTTCCTTTGTGCAGCTGTTTGGCTCCGTTCAATCGCCCCTCTCTGCAGCGCTGTCAGCTAAAAACATGTGTTTCCTGCTCAAACACAGCCAGCACAGGCCCCCCGCGCATCTCGGAAACGTGCTCACATATCAACACATGCACACACACACACAAAAGCACACACAACAACATCAGACGTGAACATATGTGTATCCCACCCTGTTTTTTTTAAAAGTCTATCTGACATGCAGAGGCCCAGTTTGGGTGCCATGAACACGGCTCTTTTTACAGTCCCACAATGCAACTGGCCCGAGCCTCAGCTGTGTTTTTGTGGTCTGTTTTACAACTTTTAAATGTTTAGGAGCAGACATATAGACACACAACTAATAGGTGCACACAGTAACGTCACATTTACGGGTTAGAATGTAAAACTGATCAACTCAGAATTTTCGTGCTGCATTTATCTCACTTTCAAAATCTGTTTTTGCTTTGACGTAATGCACACAGGTTAACGGGCTACTTAAACATGAAGAATTGTTAGATATGAACTCAAGTTTAGCAGGAAATTTGAATGCGTCAAATATGACACCTCATTACAAAGCAGTAATCGAACTCATCTGTGATTTCCGAGGGGTTTTAAGTGTAACTTGCAGCAAATATGGGCTTACAGTAACCTCCTTTACATTATAAAATGTAAAAATAAGCATTTACGAAACAATAGATCAGCTGTTCTGAAACTGTAAAGGTTAAAGGTCAAAACCTAGAGAGTTTAAAAAAGTATTTTAAACAATAAATAATTCACAAAATAGGCAACTCTTTAGTGAACTCTGGATGGGACACAACCAAACAACGCGAGTAGTATGTAATTTACAGAAATGGGCTCATGAAAAGTCTCTTAAAGCGTCCTACTGGCACCGAATGGGTTAAAGCATTTGTCTGTCCCACCCAATCTGTTAACAGTTGGAACATGCAGACTACAACCAAGTATGCAGCCCGAGGAGAGCGTGGTTTCCCTAGTTAGTAGGTCAAATATGAATGGAAGAAATGAAAACATCTTTGGAGTAACCGCAGCCAGACTGTGACTCAGAACACCAGTTTCAAGATACAGCACTTTTTTTGCCCCACAAAACCCGTGCAACTGATGATAAGACACACAAACACACACACGCTCCATTTAAGTCCAAAACTTAAAAGTTCCCATCAGCGTGCCAAAACTGGTCCTGAATGCTGACCGCAATCTTTAACATCTTAGCGGCGGACCATTAGCGCAGACGTGTGAAGATGACGGTGTGCTGAGGTTGTAAACTGGTTGGAGAGCGTGCAGGAACCATCATTATGGTTTTCTGTGCACTTTAAAACATCTCAGAGGTTACATTTTCTATTTCTCATCTATGAAAATGTCAGAATTGATATTTAACCTCCCTTTTGGGAGGAAGCAGCAAAGGAAACATCTTTACAGTGAGCATTCTGGCACCTTTATAGGCCAATTTTGTTAGTAAGGCTGCATCATTTCTTAGAAAGCTCAACATCTGTGTGGGAGTGTAATACTGTTCCTGTTCTCCTTGGTTGAATTTCAGTTGAAAATCATAATAGAACCTGCTTTAAACTGGTTTGACTTGCCGGAAACCTTTACAATAGCGTCACTTTAGGCGTTGTTCCTTCATTAAAGGAGGTTTGTGCACGTGTGTGGATGATGTGTGATGTCGGGTTGGTAAGTAAGCTACTTAGACGGTATTAGGCATTCTTTACTCTGGTTTTTCAGTCAAGCCTCAATTAACCAGCTGTGATCTGGCTCTGTAAAGTCCCTCAGAACACAAGAGCTGCATTGTTGCCTTCCAGCCTCCCTCTGTGCACAGTACGACTCTGTGAACTCCTTATCAGAAAGAAACACAAAGTCATGAAGCCAAAAAAGCAGGTGTTGACATTAGAAATGAAGATAATCATAGAGCAGGGGACGGCTATGTGGAAGGAGATGAAAGGATGGAGAGAGCAGAGAGAAAGGGGAGAAGGAGAGGAAGGAGAAGAAATCAAATCCCAGAGGTCAGCAGAAAGAGAATGACTAGTCCTGAGTCATCGCAGCTTCCAGGACAGCAGAGACAGATGGAGGCATTGATGTGATTTATAGCCACTATAAAGGCCATTAGATGTAAATACGGCTCAAACAGTTAGTCAGATAGCAAGACTGAAGATGTGAAAAAGGAGGTTTTGTGTAGAAATCAGCGGCCAAGTAATGCATTTTTCACCATCGAGGGATTCATCATCATCCTCAGGCCATTGCTCCCACAGTCTGATCCAGCAATCCTCTCTTAAATTAAAGCTTTAAGACTCAACCCACTGATCCTGTGAGGCACAAACCCAGCTGAGCACACTGCCAGGAATGCAGATAACAGATACAAACTCTCTCAACATGCAGCAGGACAGAGTATCAGCGTGATGCAGAGTATCAGCGTGATGCAGAGTATCAGCGTGATGCAGAGTATCAGCGTGATGGAGACTCTCAGCGCTGATGGATACCAGAGAAGAGAAATCCAGCTCATTAGCCTGATAAGAGTCTGGTTCATGGTGGGACAGAAATCACTGTATAGTGGAATATCCCTTGATAACACACATAAACACCGAGTCCAGCCAGTAGATAAGATAAGATAAGATAATCCTTTATTAATCTCACAATGGAGAAATTTACTCGTTACATTCAGCTCAAGAAAGAACACAGTAGAGCACAATATCAGCATGTTCTTTAAACATTTCAAGAAGCACAGTCTGCACAAGTTGTTAATTGACTCTGTGGGAATGAAAACTAAGCGGCTGAGGGGGAAGTTTTACTCCCACCAGAGTTAACAGGTGGAGGTGGAGGGGGATGCACAGAGAGCTGCTGGAGTCAGAGTGAGAAGGTGTGGGGATGCCACATGAATGAGTTCACACTAGGTGATGCAAAATCACACAGTTCCCCTTTCTCACACCGCTTCTCTGAACCAGAAAGGCTCAGAAACTACAAGAATAGTCATGAAACTGAGCACAAAGTCACATGTGAAGTGAAAAACTGCATGACTGAATTGTTTCTCCAAGTTGGTGGTTGCTATAAATATATAAATCTCACTACTTAATTTATTTTTTTTGCCCTTCAGCTTTAAATATTTGAATATTTTTCTCTCCAAAATTGAACCTAGTGTTACTCATTACTTCTAATTCCTCTTGAAAACCGTGCAAACTGCAAAAATCCAGCATATTTATCTAAAGTTGTCCTATGAAATCCAAAATCTTACATTATAATGTTGCTATAATATCACAGTGCCAGCGCGCAACAAAGTAGAAACTGTAGCTGCTGCAGGAGAGAACAGCCTGGTGCATGAACATCTACATCCGACTAGAACAAAGCAGGAAAAATGTTCTTACCAAACGTGAAATCTTCTATTCCTCTCGGTGTCAGTGTCGTTTTTCGTGAGAGATTTGCCGCTCGCTCGGACTGCCCTGTTCGTCCCTCTGCTCCCAGTTTTTATCGGAGCGCTCCGGTGCGTAAAAGGGGAGGAACTGCTGTGACCTCAGCGGGAAAGCTTGGCTCCTCTCCGGGGCGGATGGTGATGATGATGCAGGCTGCTGGGCGGGACCGTCCCCAGGAGCTCCAAGGAGGAGAGGAGGGCAAATCGATCACACCCCTTCTGGTCTAATATTAGTTATTGATGAGGAAAATTCTTAGGAAATCTTCAGCCAGTCATTTTCGGCAACAGTGTGACATCAGTATAGCAACAGTCTCAACAAGGGTGAATAACAACTTAATAAAATATGTGTTTTTTTGGTATAGATACACATATACTGACTAGTATATTGTATATTACAGTTAATATATGTTTTATATGCAATATGGACTTTTTTTTCAAGATGTTTTATTATATGGAAGGACAAATATTCAACTATACTGTCAACATCTGCAAGAAAATATCAATAAATACTATTAAATTCAATTTTATTCAACCTTTATTTCATTATAAGCCATTATTAACAGGAGAACAAATGTATTGATAAATGATGGTGTAAATATAAACAGGACAAGTAACCATTATTGTAATCTAAATCAGGGGCTCAAAAACTTAATAAATATAACAATATTTAGTATCCTAAGAGGGCAAATCACACTATTCTAGTTTAATATGATTTATTATGAGGAATATTCTCAGAAAAATCTTTTTGACATCAATGTGTGACATTAATATAACACCAGTAGCTACAATATAAACTTAATAAAATATGTGATTATTTGTTGTATAATCCCATATGTATATACATACATACATTTTTGAGACGTTACTTTATATGTGAGGACAAACAGACAACCATGCTGTCAATATCTACAAGAAAATATCAAAATAAACTAATCAATTCATACATTTATTATTTGTTTAAATATAAGCTAGTATTAATCACTGGATCACTGAGAATCTACATTGAATTTGTATTTTATCATCTATTGTGTATTTTTTCAAGTGTTCAGAGTTGGATTTTCAATTATTCTGAGGTAAAACTAATCACAATCTACTGGAAGCTTTAAACAGACTCTGACAGGTGTTTGCAGGACATAACAGTGTCGTATTGAGTTTTAATGCTGCCGGTGTCGGTGACCTCTGTCAGTCTGCGATGGGTTGTGGGTGACACTGTATCTGTGGTTAACCAGCTGGCACCAGGAGTCATTCGTTACGAGTCTCTTTATTCAACCCATCCCTTCTTCAGGAAATCACTCAACCTCAAGGACAGCGCCATTTTTTTTCTCAGAGCCGCAGCAGTTTTATTTGCATGGAATAATTCCTGTTCATTGTTTTTACTGTCTGTTAACTCCGCATTAAATAGCTGAGAACGCAGCACTCTGGGGTGTAATGGCTGAGGGTAGTTAGTTTGGCGTCTCTCCACTTTGTCTTCATCTGCGTTGGATTAGAGCTCTCAGTTTTTGTTGAGGAAAATCACACACAATGTGAATACTACACTAGAAAATGTAACCTATTACAGCTGACTTAATCAGAAAGTTATGCATTACATGGGGTTTCACCAGGAGTCTTATCTCTTTGAGTTATTGGCCCCCTCATCCCAAAGAATATGAAAACCATCAATCACAACGGCTCATTTAACGCGTTCCTCCTCCCCTGTGTTGAGTGATTAAAAGTTCATCACACTCGTCCTTAATTTGATTGTCTGGTACGTTGTGCAATAAATGCCAAGACATTTGCAAATTCTGTGGAGGGATTACGGTAACTAGACAAACCACTGTTTCAAACATTTTTGTTCTTTGTCTTACTGTGTGGGTGAATGTTTTTACAATCGCTCGAGCTCAGAGTCTCCGAATCTGTAATCAAAGTATCGAGTGTCGCATATTACGAATGTACAAGAACCTGTCTCAAGCAGAGACACAATTCAGAGTTTTCCAACTGACGAATCAAACAGTGAATATAGTTACAAAGCGGATGTATGTATATTTAGCACTGTGCAAGTTTTAGGCCTGTTCAGAGTCATTTGTTTAATATTGGATGAAACATACAAGAAACTGTAGTGTGGAGATGGTCTATTACATAAGCCTACACTATATTTCATTTTAATAGATTAAACAAGCAAGGTAAACGTGTCAAGTAGCTATAAAATGTTCTGGTGAGCCATTATTCCATTGTAGGAACTTGTGGGCTGTTTAAGGTCTGTTTTAACCAAAGCAACCATCCAATAGAACCTCTTTCAGTGCCATTTTTGGGGAAGAAAAACTTCTGAAAGTACATCCCTGAAAAAAAATGCTGTTTGCGTCCTGATGCTGATTGATTAAATTCAGACAGAACCAAAAAGGCAATTTTTCTGCCCTCTCAGTTTCCTCACTGAGAAACAGTCTTCCCCTCTCCAACATCAACCATCTTCCAAGTAAAATGAATGAATTCATAAAATGAATTAGAGCGGAGACTGAGAGCCAGGCCTTCTGGTCCAACATGAGTGCCTGACCTCACAAATGCGCTTCTGGAAGAATGGTCAAAAATTCCCATAAACACACTCCTAAACCTTGTGGAAAGCCTTCCTAGAAGAGTTGAGGCTGTTATAGCTGCAAAGGGTGGGCCAACTCCATATTAAACCCTACGGATTAAGAATGGGATATCATCAAATTTAATGTCCGTGTAAAGGCAGAGGGGCCAATACTTTTGGCAATATAGTGTAGCAAACCTTCCATTGTTCTATATCCTATGTGCTGACAGAACTGGAATTATCTCATTAAATTAGTATTTTTTTTGGTGCATTTGGAGTTGACGTCATGGTTGAAGGTCTTGAATCCTACACGGAAACAACAAAGGCTGAAAAGGCCGATTACAGTTCCAAGTTCCTGCAGTGGAAAGCTACTGTTTATTCCCTTTGGACGGAGCCATTCTACTCCATTCTTCCACCTTTATCCTATGCTAAACTAAGCTAACCAGCTGCAGACTGTATACTTAACAGAAAGATACTAGAATGACGTTGGTCTTGTCATCTATGTCCTGCCACAAAAGCATCTGAGCATTTTCAGCAAACTGTTGATTTAATAATTTAGCAGCTACTTGGAAAATAGGACCATCAACGCATTAGACAGCTAATGGAATAGTTTGATTCGGAGTTCACACGTAAACAATCACAAAAAGTATCAACAGATAATGTTCCAAAAAAGAAACCTGTGGACCAATGATTGAGCTCCTGAAGCAGACAAACATCCTGGAAGACAAACACTCCAGTAATAATATGTCATTGAAGACATTTAAACCATTTCCACAGACTAGGTTTGCATGACTAAACAAGCTAAATAAGACGACGAAAGTCTTTCATTACAAGTTCCATCCATTCCTCCTCTGTGTTGTGTATTATCCTCACTGGAAAAGATGTGGAAGCTGCTTCATATTTTGCTTGGATAAACAGGAAAGACTTTTTTTCTCTCTTACAAACATTTCTAATCTGATAACGTGGGTCCTACACGCTCAAGGGTTGCGTCAGAGAAACGTCAGATAGTCTCTGTTTTAACAAATAACTCAAATGTTGGTTTCAGTAGGGGAGGCTTTCAGTTTGACAGTACTTCATCCGTAAATAGCCTGTGACGAAAACAAAAACATCAACAACTCTGGAAAAATCTCAAGTGCATCTTCTCCAAATACAACATCCGCCGGATCAACAGTGACGCTGCAAAGGTTAAAGATCTTAAATGGATGCTGAAATACTAATACAGATACTGATTTAAGTAGAAGACACAACAAACAACTCAATAAGAGAGAACCTTTACGAATGTTTGACACAAGACAGACTCTTAAAATTCTGTGTTAATGCTGTTCAGTTTTAACAAGTGTTTTACCTTCCGTGAGACTAAGCCATTGAATGATCTTAAAACGTCAATGTTCATGACTAACCCTGACTGCATTACGATATAGTGATTCAAAACAGCATCTGCACAATGCAAATACTGACTAACACGGATACACCTGAAAATTACAGCGGCATTACAAAATAGTGTTTGTGAATCACATATTTACAGAGTCTGCACAATGCATTAAAAAAACATCTTTGTGTGTGTTTTTGATATGGTTATTATTATTACATGGACAAGATTCAGCCAGAAAAGTAAGTAAAAAGGAAGAAACGATTGCAGTTACAGAGGTGTAATTCAATAGGAGGACGTGTAGTAACAGTTAAGATGAGGTGTCAGGTCATGAAAGCAGATAGGGGGATGACACGAATGGTTTGGGAAGTTGTAATCCCAAAAATAGCGGCAGTCAAGTGTAAACATTTATTGTGCTTTAGGAAGCATTTACATCGAGTTATGGCCTAAAGGACTATTCCCTGAACAATATTTTATGCTTTATTTAACCATGAATTTATTTTTCCTTGAGTGCAGAGAAAACTGAGAAAGGATTCAAATTAAAATATTTGAATTTGCTAATTTTTCCATTTTGTAAACTAAGAAATCTAAACTGATCCTTATTTTGAACTGCTTAAGCACAGTCAAAGACCCTTAGTGGGCAGATGAAACACAGTTTGGACCACTTAGCTATCAAATAAAGCAACACACAGATACGACTTAAAGATAGATTTTTGTCACTGAAGGTTGATGTGCTTTCAACCAGTGTCACAAGGTCATTCTAATGGATGTATACATGCCTAATATTGTGTTGGTCCCCCTTATGTCATCAAAAATGCTCTGGACCATTGGGCATGGACAAGAGGACCTCTCAGGGTGTCCTATGGGGTCTGGCACCAGGACGTTGGCAGTGGATCCTTTGGGTACTCTGGCTTGTGCAGTGGGGCCTCTGTCAATCAAACTTGTTCCACTGCATCCTGTTGATGCTTGATCAGAATGGGGTCTAGGAAGTTTGGAGGTCAAATCAACATCTTGGGCCATTGTCATGTTCCTCAAGATGTTCCTGATTGTTTGATGTTTTTGCCATGTGGTGGGGTGCATTTTCCTGCAGGGGTAGGCCAGTGACATTTGGGATTTCCATTTGCATGAGGGAGTGTGCTTGTTCTGGGACAATGTTTATTTGGGTGTCTAAGTCTCATCAACACGGATGTTAAAATCCAAGGTTTTCCAGCAGAACACCACATAGTACCAATATGATCAATGTTATTCACTTTGACATTGACAGTGAAAAGTCGTCAGCTTCCTAATCACAGGTGGAATTTATGGCATCCTTGTTTTTCTTTGCAGCACATGAACCAGACGGTGGAGTTTGAGTCTCACGGGAGAAGCAGCAGAATGACATCAAAGATTACCAACAACAGCGACCAGATCAGCC
>OMNN01101222.1:62972-94491 GCA_900302755.1 Chromis chromis
AAATGCTCTGAACCATTGGGCATGGACAAGAGGACCTCTCAGGGTGTCCTATGGGGTCTGGCACCAGGACGTTGGCAGTGGATCCTTTGGGTACTCTGGCTTGTGCAGTGGGGCCTCTGTCAATCCAACTTGTTCCACTGCATCCTGTTGATGCTTGATCAGAATGGGGTCTAGGAAGTTTGGAGGTCAAATCAACATCTTGGGCCATTGTCATGTTCCTCAAGATGTTCCTGATTGGTTGATGTTTTTGCCATGTGGTGGGGTGCATTTTCCTGCGGGGGTAGGCCAGTGACATTTGGGATTTCCATTTGCATGAGGGAGTGTGCTTGTTCTGGGACAATGTTTATTTGGGTGTCTAAGTCTCATCAACACGGATGTTAAAATCCAAGGTTTTCCAGCAGAACACCACATAGTACCAATATGATCAATGTTATTCACTTCACCTGTCAGTGGTTATAATGTTGTGGCTGATTGGTGTATATAACCAGTGTTATTCATTTCACCTGTCAGTGATTTTATTGTTGTTGCTGATCGGTGTGTTTTGCATATAAAATTTGCAGATGTTGATAGTAGATACAATATTTTAGCTGTGGGTCAGCATGAATGATACATTTCATGGTAACACTCCTTTAGATTTAGATTTTATGTAGAATATTATAGCCCTTCTGTGGCAGTGAGGGAAGATCAGGAGTTGAAATCTGAACAGAATCTGTCCCTCAGTGTGGTGCTAGAGGGAAGGTCAAAGGGACATCAGTTTCATTTTGTATCCTCCACTGAGGTTCAGAGTAAATCTTATGTAGCAGCGTCTTCAGCAGTTTGTAAGACACCTGATTCAGAGTACATCATGTGCACACACTGTATTTCGTAACCTGCTGTACAGACTGTACTGGATGCTTTCCTGTGCAGAGGAAGCCAGTTGTATACATGTTTAAAAAATGCAGCACAAGCAGGCACCCTCCAGCTTAATGAGCCATCCATGCCGGAGACAATACACCCACTCTAACATAAAGAACAAAAAAACGCCTCAGTATTATGAACCAAAACAAAAAAAGACACATAATGGAAAAAGTCAGTCAGTGCACATACAGTAACTCCACAGCAGGAAATGTGGTGCTGGTTTCTAAAAGAAGAAGACAATTTCAGAGATTTTCTAAACTGGGACCGTCTCGGTTGCTATAGCAATGGTGGCAGACGACCACACACTGTCTGAGAGTTTATGTCTGGCACTGACAACACACATGCATACATGTAGGTTTGCAACGACTGGAAAAACAGATGACACCAATTTCATGGTTACATTATGCATTATTTGGTGCTCGCTTTGTCCTCGTGTGACTCCTTCTCTGGCACACACTCACACATTTGTCCCACTTGACACATCTCTTCCTGTCTGTAGCGCTCGCATTCTCTTCTTCGCTGCTCTGGCATTCTTTCTTCCTCTCTTGTCCTTTCTCTTTCCCCCCGCTGTGATCTGAGACTGTTTCACATGACGATTGAGTCTACATCTGAGGGAGCCGGGAACATCCCTTCACAGTCAACCCCTGCTGAGATCACTATCACAATCCGAGTTTCCGACTCTTGAAATCTTCAGCTGCTTTTCCAGCATAATGCTTGCGGCTGTTTTGCAAAAAAATAAAAATGCATCAGGGACAAAAGGAATAGTTCACGGCGTAACCGACAGTGATTCATGTGTAGGTGCAGAGGCAGGGAGCCGAGGTGACGCAGGAGGTTTAATACTGTACAGTGTGTTCCCTGTGGTGTTAAAATGAGCAGGAAAAATAATATTACTCTGCAGTCTGCAACTTAGAAAACCTTAAAATATCTCGTCTCATTGTTTACTATGCATACAACCTCCAGAAGAATGCGTCGCCTTTACTGAATTTTCACAGAAGAAACCCATAATAGGTGGTTTATGTAAAGACGCAACAGCTGCATCTTTTTACTGGTCACCAGCAAGACAGAGATGCTCGCTAATTATATGCCTGTGGCCTTTTGTTTTTTCAGTCCCCATCTTCATCTGTGACACAGTTTTGGAAAACATACGCAGTGTTTCATGTATTGCAGGCAGAATATGGCAGATATGAGCCACCATCTGTGCAGCTCCATGTTTCAGCCGAACGCTCCCTGTCCAAGGTCGTAGACTACATCCAAACACATACAACTTTTAGGTTGAACTTGTGTCATGTACATCTTTTAAAAATGTTAAACCATACAGCTACACTTGAAGCAAGAGCACCTGAATTATTTATTTTTCTTCAAATTCCCTTTGATTCATACAGCCCAGTGAAGCTACAAGGACTTGGCAGCCTCTTTTTTTTTCATGCTGTGATATAAATAAAGTTGTGACCCTTTTTTGGAGGAGGGGGTTCTGCTGCCACTTTGATATTTTGTCATATTTGTTAGTTTAGAAGACGTGAAGCCTGGTAGTTACCAGCTGAGATATGCTGACATGAACCAGGACAGCGAGCGGTCTCCCCCGGTCAGTCACACAGTCACCTCATGTTACCGACATTAGCCCTCGCTGAGAGAGCATAACAGAAGAGGATTTAACACTTGATCTTGTGGAGACAGCTGCATCCAGGGAGATCACTTTCCTAGCTGTCCACGCTCCTGGACCACCTACTGAAAGCTTAACATCCATCCTTCTCCAGTCCTGGGATTCAATTTGGTTTAGCTGGCTGCCTTTTAAAAGCTGCAGCTAAGAAATAAGCAAGCAGTGCTGCAAAGTCAGTTCATCCCAGTCGGAAAAATAACATGTTTTCCTCCTTAAAGCTGGAGTAGGCAGCGTTTTTGTGTCCTCACTTGGCAAATATAATATACTAACCTTGCAGCAATTTGTATGTCAATTGGTATTGGAGGAAATTAGACCTCTGCACCTCCTTTTTGGCCAATCAAAGATATTTTCACCTAGAGCGGGTGAGATGGTATAAACAGCAGCAAAGTTCATCTAGAAAACAGGATGTTTGTGTGCAACGGATAGAGAGAAGACAAAGGACTATCGCCTTGTAGCTTGACTGCCATTGTGCATTTAAATAGTGTGTCATCTGGTAGGAGGAGCTTAGAAAAGAGAGGTAAGAGGAAAGAGCTGCAAGAGAAGGTCTGTATATTTTCTAAATTTTCCAGCCTTCCAAATTGTTGCAGACAATAGCAGATCGGTAACATATCCTGAGCATTGACTGTACATAAAGACGGACGACCTCTCCATGATGTCAACCATAGGTTTCATAAGAGCAGTTTTGATCCTCGGGCTACTGCCATTATGTCATTGCCTGACTCTGTTACTTCTGGAAAAAAAGAAAAATGAGCAAAGAGGCAGCGCATAAGTGGATCTGAGGCAGACCATGCAAACATTTTTGGGTCATGGACTGTTCTGTGTCGTCACTAACTCGTCACTCAGAGCAGCCAGGCTATTAATTATCCATAATTTTAGCCTTAACATAAATTAAACAGGAGAGTTTTATAATAATTCACCACCTGTACAGCTGTCATTACACCCTAGCTCTAGAGACCAAAATTGTGTTTGTACTAGGCTGTAAAGTTGGACATTTTAACATGGAAGTCCTATGGGATTGACCCGTTTTTGGAGGCAGCCTCAAGTGGCCATTTGAGGAACTGTGGTTTTTGGCACTGACAGGTTGCTGTCGGGTAAAATGTCTTGTGTTGTGGAACCTGCATCAAATCCCTCCACTTTCTGGCTCAGTCTGCATTGCAGCTAACACCATTAGGACCTTTATACTGCCACTGGGCTGCTGTAGCCCTTTAAGGGCAGAGAAGAGGCTATCACAAAGGACAAGCTTCCCCTCACTACACATGCCCGGTGTGTCATGGTTGACCTTTCCTTTCTCTTGCACTGTCTGAACTGATTAGCTTTTGTCAGTGGCAGATACACCACCGCTTACCGCCACTGTCTAAACTCAGCCTGATAACAACTTGAGCGAACTCCTCCACTCTTACACAACAGCCAAGATGCAACATGAAGGGGCGGCGGCCTGATAACTGTTCTCATCTTCAGTGCCACATTCGAACCGTCCTTGAACTCATTTGCTCTTTGAGGGCAGCAGATAACTCCTATCTACAGATGTGTTAATTGGGCTTTTCAGAAGGAAGTCAGCATATTAAAGTAGTCTGGGGGGCTCACTGGCGAAACAGACGAAAGCCAAAGCCTTGGGAAATCACACGCGATTCAAGCTGACCTTCATCTAATGGTCAGGGGACCTTACAAAGCCGGACTGAATAAGCTTTGCTTGCAGGGGCAGAAACAAAAAAATTACCCCCGTATTTTAAAACTACCCTCAGAAACACCCAGGAGCCGTGGGATGTGGTGCATAAATTTATTTCAACATATATTAGCATGTTTATACTTTTTTTTCTCTTTTTGTTAAAGACACATTACGTACAGTATTTACATAAGATTCTACAACAATATTTGCTGCCAGAAAAAAACAGTTTCCTCATTGGATCAGGATAAACGGGGTAAGAGGAAAGCTACTCTCTCTAGAGCTTAAATTAAACTTGGTATAATTTGACACCTCATCATTAAACTTGACAGTTGCTGTCATAACAGTCCATGAGAAACAACAGTTCACATTTCAACATTTCAGAGTAGTCTAATGATGGCTCTGATGTTTAACAAAGTAACAGCTGCTCACACAAGAACACTGTAAGTTAATGTTATGTTGCATCATGTAAAGTTAAATTAAATACATTTGCATTAAATTATACTTTATTCCAGGTAATGTCATCATTGCATTAAGTTCCACTGAGTTGTATTACTTTAGATTACCCTATGCACTGTCTGAGGGTCCATCTAATCCCTGTCTTTCTCTGTTAACGTAGATCCGACATTATCACACAGACCGAATAGTAAGTTGTAAGGCAGGACTAATTCACATTTCACTACAGTCTACTGAAGGATTACCTCTTGACAAATCCTGTGAGGCAGCCAGCATCTCAGCAGACAATACATTCCTTTGACAAGGCTTCAGCCTCAATCAGGTCACCTCTGCAGAATAGTGAGGATGGAGAGAGAGAGAGACGTGGAAAATGATCGGGACCATCATCAGCTCTGATGAGACTGAATGAAGATTTTGAACTCGCTCATAAAACGCATGAAAATCTGCAGAAATGCATCATCCGGTATAATAAGCTGAGCAACTGTCATGAGCAGCCGTGGACGACAGCCAGGAGGAGGGGGAAGAGGAGGGGTTGGTGACCAGTTGTTTCATTTGGGCTCAATTAGACTTGATGTTCGAGAGGAGGACAGGAGCCAAACCCGGGCAGCGCCGGCACTGTCACCATGGCGACGGTGGTGATGGGCTGTCATGGGAGGAGTTGGGAAATAAGGAAAGTGAGGACACATTTACAAACACAGACATACTGTGGACATATGCACACCTGAGTGACATAAGAGTAATGCAATTCAAGCGGGAAAAATGAAAACAGTATCACACTGATGATACTGTTCTTTTTAGATGCTTTCATAATTAGTGGTATGTTAATGGAAGCTGAAGCCGGGATCGATCAACGGCATGTGCAATGCCAATAGTTGACACAGATAATAACCACTTGGGTTCTGCTATTTGGAGTTTGGATATATTCCCAGGGAGAGGAAGGAGGATTAAATTAAAGGTGAGCAGAGGGAAAGAAGCAACATTTTCTGACGTGTCAACCTGCACAGCAGCCCTCATTAGCTTTAACAGGGTGATTATTTTACACAGAAAATGCATGTTGCTCATGATTTACAATGACAGGACATTGCAGGAATGACTGATGTCCGTTAACCAATTTGTGTGTCATACGTGGGTAGAAAAAAAAACTTGATCCAGTTCTGATAAAATCCAAAATAATAAGAGAGAAAAAGAGAGCAGCAGCTGCTACACTGTTATACAATGTGATAGGCTCTAGATCATATTTCTATACATTTAATTCGTTGTAATAGACTGTACATTCTGTCATATTTTGTTGCTACATACAGTGCATTGCCCCGACAGTCACTTTAAAACCCCTTTTCCCCGTTGTAGAAAATTAGTACAGCTACATAGTTGAGCTCTAAGAGCTGTCCTCCTTTACAAAAGATCTTGTGCTTTAGCATTTGAAACACACATACACGTCCAAAACACACACAGCAGGTAGAAAAGAAACAATAAAAAGACATTTCTTCTCCTCCTCGTTGCTCGGTACCTTTTTTTTTCATTCAGAAAATGTACAATCCCTGTATTCTGTTGAGTTTAATTGGAGAGGAATCTCATCGAGAGCAGTTCAAAAGTGGCAGATGTGTCTCGCAGCCACTCAATGGATTTCCATTAATAATGAAACACCAAGTGACCCACTGGAGTGTCCTGAGTTGATGCCTATCACTGAGCGTCTCAGTCCAGACACCTACATGAAACGATGTCTCGTACAAACTGCTACATTAATGTTTTTTTTTCTCTTTGTAATCTTGAAAAAGTTTTATGCATCGGAAGTTGGCAGGAAGTTGGAGAAATGGCAGTTGCGTAGTTTGCCCTCTGATCGCCAGCCTCCGTCTGAGCAGCATCACCTGATCAGATGAAGTTTTTCCTGGAGCTAATATTCTGAGATAAATAACGTGTAGAGACATGGAGTGAATCTAACTATAGAATCATTAGCACCACCACAGTGTATGGGCAGGACACACAAATGTCAGGATGGCAGAAGGAGCTGCTTAGAGGAGCAACAGCGAACTCTAAGACGCTGCCTGCATGGCTTCTCAGCTTAGGAAGCAGTCTTTGGTCACAAATCAAAACCTAAATGGCATTGAATGTCAGTGATAAGCTGTCCAAGTGTGCACCACTGATTGATGATGTCCATTTCCACAGCTTGGGATGGGATCCTGAGCTTCTCTTTCATGGTTGAAGTACCTCTTCTTTTTCACTGGGTTCTCTGTGCTAGTCATTAACACCTCTTCACAGCTTGTTATCACTGTGAAGAGCCATCTAATCTCCAGCACTAAGATTAGTATGGTCACACGCAGATTTCGATGGCCGTTGCCATCACCATCTGGCTTTTGTTCTTGTCTCGGCCTGGAGACTGGTGCTGTCCAGACTCCTCTCTGGGAGACAGCGGGTCGGAGAGGACACTCCGTTTGAGCGGCGCCGGGCGCAGGCAGGATGTTCCCGGTGGGGTGGAGGGTTCAGGGTGTCTGTGGGAGGAACGTGAAGTAGTGGACGATGAGGAGGCGCAACTGCCGGTACACACTCCCGAGCTCGACCTCTCGCCTCTCTTCGCTCGGCAAGATGCTCTGCGCCTGAGCTCACTGACCAGCTCGTACTTGACAAAGCAGAAGACGTCCTTGACACCGCAGCGTTTTTCCGGCTCGGCAGCCAGCAGCCTCTGAAACATGCGCAGAGCATCATCAGTGAAGCGGCGCCACTGAGACGGGTACGTTCCCACTGGACACCCTGCCTTCTGCCAGCGCCGAAACTCCTCGTAGAATGCGTCGGCTGGCAGAGCTGCCTCCCAGGGGAAATTGCCCGTCAGCATGCAGAACACCAGCACGCCGAACGCCCACACATCCAGACTGGTGGTCACGAGGAAACCCTCTGCACGACTAGCGCGGCACACCTCTGGAGCTGTGTAGGGGATGGTACCGCTCACCCGCTTGACACGGCAGCCAACTCGCCGGGTCATGCCAAAGTCAGCCAGCTTGATGCGGCGGCACTCGCGGTCAAACAAGAGCACGTTCTCAGGTTTGACATCCCGATGCACCAGGTTTTTACTGTGCATAAAGTCCAGGGCCAAACCCAGCTGCTGCATGCAGCGTTTGACCATTTCCTCAGGCAAACCCACCTAAGAAAAGAAAGAAGAAGCCTTTAATGTCACAATTACGTTACAGCACTGTGAAATTCTCTTTTCATATATCCTAATTGGGGTCAGAGCGCAGGATCAGCTTTAATAAGCCACCCCTGGAGCAGACAGGGTTAAGGGCCTTGCTCAAGGGCCCAGCAGTGGCAGCTCGACAGTTCTGCGGCTTTAACCCTCGACCTTCTGATTAGTAACCCAGAGCCTCAACCTTCCACCACTGACATGGTAACAGAAAGCGCTAGGAGACGGCAACAGAGATTTTGTTGTGACTAATACGCCGTGTGAGGTGACGCTGGAAAAGAACTTCAGGGTGAGTATGTTACAGTACCATTAAAAAGAATGGGCGATGTTATAATGAGTGGAGGTTTGAAAGTACAGGATGAAAAATGACACGCTCCCAAAAAAGGGAAACTGAAACAAAAGCGCCTCAGTTCTGAGTTCCACTGCAACCATTTTTAATGAGTCTTTAGAAGAACCTTGAAGTCGAGCACTCCCAGCACATCAACGGGAATAGCACTAAAGCAAAGTGAGAGCTTTGCACGGAGAGAAACCGGGACGAAGACAAGGCTCCTATCCCAGGAGAGCTTGTTAAAACCGTCGTGTCTGAACATTGTGACTGATTGGGGCAGCTCAGGCTGAGTGAGGACGATGATTGGTGGGAGGAAGAATGATAGCGTTACCTGTGGGGGTATGATGTCGAAAAGGTCCCCGGCGGGGGCATATTCTTGTCCAAAGACATAGCTGTCCTCTGTCTCAAAAAGCACGTCCAGGACTTTGACGATGAAAGGGCTGCAGCTAAGTGAGCCTGTTAGACTGTATTCCCGCAGGAAACTTTTGAGCTTCGTCTTGTTCTTGGTAACAAACTTCAGTGCCATCTTGGTGCCTAAAAAATAAATAAATCAGATATTAGCATGCAGAACACACAGACAAACACTGATGAGTACTGCTCACAATTCACCATCAAAAATTCTTCGTTATCCAAAAACTACTCACTACCTCGTCCTCTGAGGGACAAGAGAGATTTCTGACTAGCCAACCCTGTCTTCGTGACAGCTGCTATGTTCATTTACATAAACAATGAATCTCATCTCCAATACCAGCTGCTCACAATCACATCTGGAGAAGCTCTGTGGTGCTCACGCAGCCCCTCAGATTTCTGATGCCCTCTCAGCTTCCCATCCTGCTCTGCACCACTTTACAAAGCTTAGTTTATACCGCAGTCAGACTGAGCCGACTCTCTAACCTTCTTACAACCAAAGATTAAGGAATAAACCTCAAAAAATCCTTAACAAACCCTTCTAACTGTGCTAATTTCTCAGCGCAGCGCCTTGAGACTTTACGGCATGCTGATCAGCCTGCTCAGCTGTGAGGCATGCCAGCACAGTGTGGATACTGAGATTGTAGCGATCTGCAATCCTAAGTTTCAATTTTTCTGCTTTGTTAGGTGGTTGACAGTCAAGACATACTAATAAGGGAAGGGACAGAGGATAAACCAACTCACCCTGCGTCCTGTGCGCCACCAGGTCCACCTTGCCATACGTGCCCTTCCCCAGCTCGCGGATGTGCTCATACTGTTTGGCTACATCTGCTGCCGACAGCGAGGTGATGGCCAGGGCCTGCATGTCCTCCACTGGCACCCCTCCACAGTAGCCCATTTTGGATGTAGGGGAGCCCCCGCCGCTTCCCACCCGTCCCGGTCCAGATGGAGAAAGAGACAGGCTCGCCTTGACGCTGTGGGGCAGACTGACAGGAGAGGAGGATGCACAACTTAGAGTCAGTTCATACATGTATGTATGTGTTTACAACAGATTACTCTTCAAGCGTCACATCCTTGTTTTCTGGTCTCTGAAGGACAGTTAAATCAGGAAGGCTTTAACCGACCCTAATTTCCATGCAATCAATTCAGGGTATGGCATCGACAGGGGAGGAACTTTCAGTAAATGTATTGGACTTCCTGCTGTTTGTCTAGATCACTCTGGCCAGCTTTCAGCTATGACTGTTCTCAGACAGCACTTACTGGCAGACAGCTATGGGAAAATCAATAACACCAGGTAGAGGGACTAACAAATGGAAACAAACTGACATAGCTGACAGTCTCAAGGTGCACACACTGCAGCTGAGATAAGCCTCACATAAACTGTGAACACTCTGATTCAATCTTATATATATCCATTTTCCATACAGCGGTGATAATTAGCGGGGATATGAGAAAAGAGGGTTGCTTCATTTTGCCTCTAACACATTTGGTTTGCACTGTGGCTGCTCTTGAGTATTTCGGGGCAAATTGCTGAAGCAGAAAAATAAAATACTGCAACAGAGAAGTTATTGCTGATTTCCAAAAGTGCCAAGTTTGAAATAGGTCAAACTGATCCTGCGAGGGTGAAGATATAGCTGCTTTAATTGCAAGCTCAGACCGAGGCAGACACACCAAACACACAACACACACACCACTGACAACAAATTAAATATCAGGGGTGAGTGGCTGTGGATGTCTCTGCTACTGCGTTTAAGCAAATGGTAAAACCAAAGATCCAACACAAAACAGACCTGGTGATGAAATGAAGCAGATCACACTAATGATCTTACCGCTGCCTCTGTCTTCCTTCAACCCCCCTTTTCCCTGCACTCGCAAAATCAAATTTAATCGTCCAATCATGCACAGCATGCACACGCACAATACTAATAGGCACCAAATCAGCACAAACAATTTTACTGATGGCCTTTTTCATCCATCAGTCGAAGTCAACCGCCTCGTTTTTTGTTCTTCCAGCCAATTTTTTTATTGCACCAAAATTCCTGAACAATAGCATCATTATTGTGTTTGTTGGGTACATTTTGGGAGAAAAAGATGAAAAATGCACAGCACAGTTGGTGAAAACATGGCACAGGAAGTTTAGCTGAGACATTTGGAAGGTGCTGGTCTTCTGTGTGGTAAATATAGCTATTAGACAGTGGAAACTAAAATAAGACGCGACCATTTGCAGCCTTGTGTTCTTGGCTCAACACTTTCTTTAACAGAGAAAAAAAAAACAACCAAGACTGCAAATAGAACGAGCACCCTGTGCACCGTTTGTATCTCTGCAGATAACACTAGCTTCTTGATTTTTATCATAACCGTGGAGATGGTTATATAAGTAGCCATGAATATTGTAGCCAACTCATGCTGAGCGTGCACACTGTATATAGCCGTCAGTGAGTTGACACAAAAAGTTGATCATTGTCCAGGCCGGTTTGTGTTCCAGGGTTGGTGATTAAACATTTAAAAGCGGACGGACAGACAGACTGGAAGCACATTTCCTCTGACCGCCCACCCTGAGTGGCCCCACAGCCCCGGATCAGTGGGAATGGGAGCCGAGCAAAGGGAGCGATTGTTTACTGGCACTCCTTCCAGTCGGCTCCATGGGCAGAATGTGCGGCGCTCTAGCACGGATCCTAATCACATTACTCAGCTCCCACAAAGACAACTCCCCCTCCTCTGTTTCCTTTGCAGAACTGGATTAAGAGTCCTAAAATGTGATGAGTGGTTTGAAAGAAGGTCCTCTCCGGAGCTGCAGTGACGCTGTTAAATGCGAGGCAGTAAAAAGTGCAGTGTGTAGGGATGAAGTTATGTGGTTTCCGGGGGGATGAGTGTTTGTGTTTGAGTGAGGCAGGGGTGGTCCGGTGTATCAGTCGCACGGTGACACTCTATCAAAGGCCCTTTGTGTTTCCTACCTCTGAGAGGGAGCAGCTGTGAGCCTCAGCACGACTCAGCATTCGTGCCCGACCACCTCCACATGCCCCACTGATCTGCCCTCTGCCCCTCCGCTGTCCTCTCAGGCAGCTAAAGACAAGGTAACATGCACATGCTCCACATACAGATGAGGATTTGGCTTGAGGCACAATTTAATGCCTGGAGGTTTTTCTATTTTTTTTTTTGAGCAAGACTCATTCGGTGTTAATCATCTGCAAGTCTTTTAAAAACAGATCCCTGAGCTGACTGCTTGCTCCTGTAATGTTTATATTTCTGTTTCTTATTGGACGGAAAAATCCTCTGACATTTCAAAATATGAAAACAAGCCCGTCTTCCTAATTCCTAAAAGGGGGGGAGAGATACAAGGTTTTCACTCTGAAGCAACAATCAGTCTTCCAGCTAGCAATTTCCCCGCAAATACAGATTGATAATCGCGCTCCATTTAGCAATTACTCAAACAAAGATGAGTGTACTTGCAGCGTAACCCGCTTAAAACCACATTGTTCCCAGAAAAAAAGCAAAACATGCAGTTCTTTGCTTCATTATAACACAATGGTTTCTGGGAACCTGCTGTGGCTGATTCAACGTGTCCCCCACATAAGATTAACCTGCAGGAGCAGTTGACCTTTTGTTCTATAAACACTTAGCTGTAGATGAGAGCAGAGATGAAGCTTCCAATGCCACTGGCAACTGTATCTCTTATCGCAGCCTCAGAGTGTTCTCAGCATGTGCCTGGCGCGATGTGTTCCTAGCCTCTGAACTTCTACTCTGGAATTAAGGTGGCACTTGTTCCACAAAGGCGACGGGACAAGTTTCAGCTTTACTCTGACAGAGATAAGCTCCACGTTTAGAATTGCTTGTGGTGTAGCTCTAGGGATAGCGATGTCAGCTGGTTCACCACTTCAGTTGAGATTGAAATATATCCTGGATTACCTTGAAATATTGTACAATCATTGATGGTTCCCAGAGGATGGACCCTCCTGATCATGGTGACCCCTTTGACCTTTCCTTCATCGCACTGCTATTAGGTTGGCATTGATGACTTTGAATAAAGCAGCTGCATACCAACTGTTATATCGCTTTTGATTAAATTTGCTACATATATTCATGTTCCCCTTAGGATTAACTGCTTTAATTGTGTTGATCCCTTGACGTAAGACTTTGGGTTATGACTAATTTCTTCTAGCCTTAGTTGTACTTTGTGTTAACATGCTGACACAATAAACTGGATTGTGAAAAACATTACATCAGCATATTAGCATTGTTGTTGTGAACACACATGTTAGCATTTGATTCAATGCAACACTGCATTCACACCAATCAACCACAGCTCTGAACTGTCATGAATACAGGTCCTCAGGAGGTATGCTCTGGTATTTGGCAGCGGGATGTTGGCGATGGATTCTTTGGTGTCTGTGGGGCCAACTTAGATCAAGCTTGTGTCGGAGCATCTAACAAATGCTTGATCAGATTGTAATTTGGGGAGTTTAGAGGCTCAGGCAAAACCTTGAGCTCTTGGTTGTGTTCCTCAAGACACTCCTGAGTAGTTTTTATGATGTGGCGAGATGCATTGTGCTCATGGAAGAGGCCTTTAGGTAATGCTTGGAGCTCAGTTAAAACTGAAGATGCCTCTTGGATGAGAGGTGAAACGTCTCCAAGAACCTATAAGAGACGTCCAGTTGCTTCCTACTGAAGCTCCTAGGATTACCATGACCTGGATGACTGAGAATCTACACAGACAAATGTTTAGGTAGGTGCTACTTGTCAAAGTAACATCCACATGAATGCCAGGATGCAAGGTTTCCAAGCAGAACATTGCATTGTAATAATTCGATCAATGTTTTTCACTTCACCTGTCAGTGGTTTTAATGTTGTGGCTGATCGGTGCAAGTACAGTTTCACAGAGACACTCTCAACAGATCTATTTGTTCTACAAGGATTAACTGTACTAATGTCAACAATTCATGACTGTAAGAAATCAGAGCTCGGAAGCAGGCGAATCTTATCTGTCGTATTGACATGGGACTCATCAGGGACGATAACTGTGTATTCAAGCTACTGCTTCTCCCAGTGCAAACTGTGTGAACGATACAGTCGTAATGAACTGTGACATGACATTGATTACTACATAAAGACTTTATAGGGGCAAGATTCAAGCGTGAATACAAATCCACATCTCAGAGATTCGGTTTGTAAAAAAGATGAAAATTTGGCTATTACTCTCCAGCAAATGTTTTTTTAATGCACGCGGAGCATATATTACCGAGAAGGAGGTCAGAGTCAGCAGATTTACACACACACTGTCCTTTTTAGTCAATTCCCGCTTCCTTCCTTTCCCTTTTATCTGTTCCTAAAAATGTAAACAAGGGACTAATGAAAGAAATAAATAGATTGCAGAGTCTGCCTCACGTCCCTACCTCTCTCTATTACTAATGGACTAGTTGCTTTGCTCTCGGCAGAAGAGTCATTATGGGTGAGGACTGATCTCTCGTGTCCAATTTACTGTCAAAATGCCCAGCGCGCCTTGCCTCTGGGTCAAAGTGAAACCAGGGAGGGAAATGCGATGTGACTGATGTGTCTTATCTCGCTGTCTGTCTGGAAATAAAGTAGCTGCATGCACATATAGATGGTATCTGTTCCAATCTGTCCATCTGCATTTCACTCCTTGTTGTCTCGGCACGGGTGGAATGAAAACACATATCATTCGATCTAAACAAAATGGGCTTCCTTGTGACAGCCACTTGCAGTTAGGACACTCTGTTCCCTACTCAGGCTTATATATATATATATATTAAAAAAAACACAGAATCGCCTTCGTCTTGAGTTGGTGGGTTTTGCGCCTCCGTCAGGATGAAGAAACCTCCTGCTGTGCTCTGATAGGTGAACCAGCAGCTCGAGCCACAGACTCTTATTTTGACAAATCACTCGCTCTCAGCTGTGCCCATGCCCATATGGAGGATCCCTGCTGGGGCTGTATAACGTGCTCCTGGCTCCCCCTTCCCATCACTCCCCTCTCTCTGCTGTATGTCACAAACCCCCCACAGGGCAAGTGCCCGCTGACAGTGCCTGGAGGAAATGCTGGTGGGCAGTCGCCTCCTGCTGGGATGACCTAGGACCCATGAAGGGACAAGCCAAGGTTAAATGTTCCCAAACAGTGAGTAAGAGTGGAGATTAGCTGCGAGCGGTGATACCACAAGGACAACTGTCAAAGAAAAAGTGGCCACGGTGTCGGGAAAAAAAAGAAAAACAGCACTAAGAATAGATCCCACTGCGGAATGCATCATTACTGTAGTTTTAGGATTAAGGCTTTGGGAGCACAAACACACACTCATCTGATTATGAATGTCACCATCACTGTCATTGTGATGTCCTGCAAAAATCAGTCACCGCAATAAGCCACCCATGGAACATACTGTACCTAAATCCCCACCACCACCACCACCACTCCATTACAATCTCACAATCCAGTAACCTCAAGTTATAATAGGGAGGCTTCATGTGATGAGAGAGAGAGCAGAGAGGAAGGACTGGGTGAGGGGGGGAAAATCCAGTGAGACAGAACTGAAGCATCCCCCTCCTCAGCACCACATAGGCTGCACCCCTTTGATGTCAAATACATGGTTACTCTAATAGGAGCTCAGCAAAATGGGGTCTAAATGGGGGTGTAGCTAAATGATGTAACAGCACCGCTCAGGCGGACGTTGCTTTTTCTTTCTTTCTTTCTTTTTTTTTTTTTTATTTCCTTCTTTAATCCATTTTGCCCTCCACTTGAAGGCAAACTAACGGTATATGGTGATTTGTTATCCTTCTCATACACGATAGCCTCTAACCACAATCAATGCACTAATGTTGATTGCTGAGGCTGCATTCACTGACACCCCCCCCCCTCCCTTCTGTTTCTATCTAAATTCAGCTGTGCTTTAATTGCATGGAAGAATAGTAACCATCTTATCTACTAGTGAGTAAAAACCAAAAATCAAACATGTATCAACCTATAAAAGCGAATAATCATTCATAATCACAATGGAAAGCATTAAAAAACCCGAATATTTACATTGTTATTAACAATGAGAAGAGGAGAATGTTTGATTTTGAGCACCTCTCACATAACCCAAGGACACAGAAAACACAATATGTGCACTGATTGACAGGGGAGTCATTAGACAGCTGTTCTCACTGAGATGATGGCAAGTTAGGACGTAATCTGCCGGAGAGTAAAATGATGCATCTTAAATGACAACATTCTTTGCATTTTTCGAGTATCTGTGTCTATATAACTGAAAAACTGAACCTCAGTTTGCCAGGATTCATCACAAAACTGCATTTCTTTAAGTTTGAGGGGCAAAAGAAGGGTGTTATTTGTTGTGTACCAGCTGGTGTGGGTCATTGCATGTGTCTGGTATTTGATATAAACCCTCATACTGCAGCTGTCCTCTTTGTTTTGTTTTTTTAGCAGGAGTAGCTTTTGGACACCCACAATGTTCTTGTGAAGAATTTCAGACAATGTGGCTCTGTGTAATAACCCAGTGGCCCGCTCTCATTAAAGATTGCACATCAGATGATGATTCTTTCTCGATATCGGCGAGAATTTTAAACGCATATCAGGATGTCTATTGTTTTTACAGCTTTCAGCAAAGGCAGCACTGTTTGTGTGAAGTTTCCACAGATCAATATTGCAGATCCCCCTGCTTCACAGAGCAATGTTGACTCTTGATTTCTTGCCTAAACTTTAAAGAAACAGCTCTACCAAAGCACAAAATATTTTTTTTTAAAAGACACCAGCTTTCTCCTCTAGCTGCTTCCTTCACACTGGCACAATATTTGTGACAAAATCCTCCAGCCCATTACCAGACTTTTAGAGTTGCTTTCACGCAGGTTTGCTCTATCAAGTTGGCTGCTCATTTAAATGCATTACACTGCATTAACGATGAGGTATCACCTGTCTGCTCTGGACAGAGTATAAAAAAGGCCATTAGAATAAAAAAAAAAAGAAGAGTGGAGCAGAACACCGGATGCATCCATCTATCACAGGCTGAATAGCAGAGTGGGAAACAGATATCACGAATAATGTGGGTGCAAATGAAGCAGCTCAGTAGTTAGAATTAATCACAGGGCTGATGATAAATAAAGCTGTGGTGCTGCATAAGTAATTGCTGACAGATTTATTATTCATGTGTGGATATTATTGTGAGTGGGTCAAAGTTCAGACAGCATAAACAGGATCAGTGCAGGGGAGTAAAGTGAAGGAAAGTCCCACAGATAAAAGCAGGAAACAATATTTTGGGGTTTAACTTCTTCTTTCTTTCCTTGCAAGCTGCAGCGTGATGTCTGCTGACCCGGTTTCAGACTCCTCAGGGTGCAATCTGGGTGTCACTCACCTGCTGGCGACCTGTCTCTCTCCTCCATGGTCCTGCATCCGCTCGGCGAGCAGAGCTGCTGCTGCGCTCCGCTCGGCTCCGGTGCTCCTGATGGAAGCTTCTCTCCTCCGATCACCTCACAAGGCGCTGAGGGGGAAGAAAAAAAACTGCTTTCTTTCCAAAAAAAAACAACCACCTTGCAGCTGACAAAAGGACCGTCCTGCTCTCCTCTTCAGACTTTCTTTGGGTTGAATGGAAGCAGCATCTGACGCTGGATGCCGAGGCTGGGATCTCTCCTCTGAGCGTCCACCATGTCAACCTGCCAAGCCGCGGGAGGAGGCTGCGTGTTTATCTTTCGCTCCTCCAGTGGTCCGCATGACCCAGTTCAGCACCACACACACACGCAGTCACACACGCGCTCACACACACTGAGGCGAACCCATTCATTCACATCCACGCGGGGGGACTCATGCAAAGCTGGGCTCTGTGCGGCGCGCAAAGACGCATCTGCATGTTCCCAAACTCCTCCCGCGCGTCCTGCTGCCTGCCGTCTTTCTGTCCTGTCCGTCCGTCCAGCGGGACTTCAGTGCAGGAGGAGGGAGTCTCAGATGTTGCTGGTCCTACCAGTCAGCTCCTTCATTGTTCATCGTCTCCACCCTCTGGCTAACTAATGCGCTCACGTGTCCCGGGTCCTAGTGCCTCCCAACCCAAACCATCATTCAGCCTAAATGTGTCCAGGAGCTTCTTCTTCTGTTTTTTCTTACTTTTGATTCATGCTTTGAAGGAACAAGCTGCTCCACTCTTGCATAATTCAGCAGCTTCTGGCCTCCAATGCGTCGACTTCACACGATGACTTTGCCAACTGTCCTTATTAGGTAACAGCGAGGCAAGACTTTCAATTAATTCACTGGCCCGGCAGCTCCCCTTTACTGTACATGTTTAACTACAGGCCTCCTGCCAGACGTGTTTGCCAACAAGAGCAGATTGGACTCGTAGAAAAACAGCCTTGACATAACAGGGATAACCTGACGGTGCTTCATCATCAAAGATCATCAGATGGGCTGATGGGAGTTTTCCAGACTGGTTGATTCCCAAAGAAAAAAAATATAAAGACTGATGATGCCCTTTCTCCAATCTCGGTCTCACCTCAGACTCCAGATGTCACATTAGACCAAGGAGCTTCTCAAATGCTGTTTCTGTTTCCTTTCCACTCCCTAAAAATAATGTTAAAGTGTAAAAAATAACAGTTTGCATCAATCCTTTTGAGTTATGACAGGTTATACTGAATTTATGTTCAACCAAAATACTGCAATTAGTGTTTGACATTAACTTTTCATCTGCAGTCAAAGGTTTTTTTTTGTCACCACTTGATTGGTAGCATAAACCCAAGTTTAAGTAACTCGTAAATATTAAGCTATTCCAACCAGAATATGAGAGAATATGATACCTGCCTAATATTGTGTTAGTCCCCCTTATGTGGTCAAAAATGCTCTGAACCATTGGACATGGACAAGAGGACCTCTCAGGGTGTCCTATGGGGTCTGGCACCAGGAGGTTGGCAGTGGATCCTTTGGCTACTCTGGCTTGTGCAGTGGGGCCTCTCTCAATCCAACTTGTTCTACTGCATCCTGTTGATGCTTGATCAGAAGTCTAGGAAGTTTGGAGGTCAAATCAACATCTTGGGCCATTGTCATGTTCCTCCAGATGTTCCTGATTGGTATTGGTATTGGTATTGTATTTGTCATGTGGTGGGGTGCATTTTCCTGCTGGTGTAGGCCAGTGACATTTGGGATTGCCCTTTGCATGAGGGAGTGAGCTTGTTCTGGGACAATGTTTATTAGGGTATCTAAGTCTCATCAACACGGATGCCAAGATTCAAGGTTTTCCAGCAGAACACCACATAGTACCAATATGAACAATGTTATTCACTTCACCTGTCAGTGGTCATAATGTTGTGGCTGATCAGTGTGTGTTAATCAAGTAGGGTAGATGACTTGAAATCCTAAACTCAATTTCATGAAGTTACCTTAACTTGAATTTAGCTTTAAACTAACATGCAGAGTTTGAATTACAGTTAAGTTGATGCAGTTACTAACATTATTATGTGAACTCAACCCATCAAAAATAATGTTTGCAACTTAAAAGGTTTATCTATATCAGTACATTTTAATTTTTGATCTTGCAACCATGCATTTCATTCAGTGGTGAGAATAGGTCCCTTGAAATACTTTTTCGAGTGTACTTTCTCTGTCTCCTTTTTTTGGACACTATTTCAAAAGTTATTATCTAGAAAAAATGTGGGACAAAAATCTCATTTAGCTTTCCAATATGAAGAACTGATGTAACCTTGATCATGTCCCACAAGAAAAAACAAGTGAGTAATTAATCAACCATGAATGAATAAAATCAACTGAAAAAAAATAGGACAAAAATGAATGCATAAATAAAATTAATTAGTAAACTAAATAACATTTGAAAAAAAAACTTATACCATAGTCACTTGCAAAAGATATACTATCAAACTTGCTGCTCATTTCAGCACCACTCTAATCCAGACTGAATCATCCTCAAGATGTGATATCCAGTCTGCTGTTTCTATATTTCCAGGCCTTATAGAATTTATCATTATACATCACATCAGGGTGAATCTAACTTAGTTGCAAAAACTGCATAAGATCTCTGATCAAGTCAGTGTGTGTGGGCGGTGTTTCATCTTTCCGCTTATGAGGAATTATTCATCTTGCAATCAGAGATGCAAAGGCAATTGCATTTAATTTATATAACCACTTCGAATGCTGCTCTCAGCAATGATTGATTGTAAGGGATCTTAAACACCTTTGAGGGAGTTTTTAATGCATCTTCCCAGTACTTACAAGTCTAAAAAGTGTGGTTAAGAGTTCATATTAGATTTTTGCACACATGGAATCTGGCAGCTTTTTTTTTTGTCTTTTCACCATTTGAGCAGCAAATAAATGCAGGTCAGACTCAGACAGTGAAAGATAAGCTGAACAAGGTCAGGAGAAGAATAAGAATGAAGCCTAGAAATAAAGGCAGTACAAGGGAATCTGATCTTTCAGTTTCCTGAAACTAAATAATTTGACCTGAGGTGTTTTTTTAAAATCCTTGTAGATGGGTGGATATTTAATAGCTGCATCTTCACGTCTCACGCTGCAGACTCAGGCCAACAGGCTGCCAGAGTTTCCTCCGGGTTATCGTGGGAATGGAGCTGTCATAAATCACTGCGAAGGTCAAGCACTGTGGGCTGACAGCGGAGAGCAGGAAGGGTCAAACACACCGGGGGGACACATCTCAGAGCTGTGAACAAATAGAGCAGGACTCTGCTCCTCCTCCTCCTCCTCCTCCCTCCTTTCTCATTACTTTCTCAGACAGCAGACTCACGTCCTAGTTTTCACTTTTTATGTGTCACCTAAAGTTTTCCACCTCTCATTGCAAAGGGATGGCCTTGTTTTTTTATACTGTGTTCTCAAATCATGCAGAGTTTACTTTTGTTTCCTGGCTGCATTACAAGCTGCAGTGTCATAGCAGGGCCTCGAGCTGAGGGGGGTCATTTTCTGCACTAAGGAACTGCATTTAGATTCGGTTTATGTTTCATCCTGCTCTGTTTTTAGAACAGGGTTGCAAAATCTACAGAATAAATAGAATGTGAAGGAATAAGACTCAGAAAAAGGATGTTTTCTGTGATCTACGGGTGGTGGGGGGGAGAGAAAAAGTTTATGTATTTTCCATGAGAGTACACAACAAAGTCTCAATGCCAAACTACACTGATCAGGCATAGTATTATGACCACCTGCCTAATATTGTGTTGGTCCCCCTTATGTGGTCAAAAATGCTCTGAACCATTGGGCATGGACAAGAGGAACTCTCAGGGTGTCCTATGGGGTCTGGCACCAGGACGTTGGCAGTGGATCCTTTGGGTACTCTGGGTTGTGCAGTGGGGCCTCTGTCAATCCAACTTGTTTCCCTGCATCCTGTTGATGCTTGATCAGAATGGGGTCTAGGAAGTTTGGAGGTCAAATCAACATCTTGGGCCATTGTCATGTTCCTCAAGGTTTTATGTTGTTGCCATGTGGTGGGGTGCATTTTCCTGCGGGGGTAGGCCAGTGACATTTGGGATTTCTATTTGCATGAGGGAGTGTGCTTGTTCATGGTGAAATATTTATTTGGGTTTTTAAGTCTCATCAACACGGATGTCAAAATACAAGGTTTTCCAACAGAACACCACATAGTACCAATATGATCAATGTTATTAATTTCACCTGTCAGTGGTCATAATGTTGTGGCTGATCTGTGTACATTGCACCCAATGAAACTCTTTCAAGATATTGTTCTGTTTAAACTCTTAACTCAGCTCAATGAACTCAGCTATCAATGTTGAACTGCATGCTTCTGCAAACATGTTGAAAGAATCAGTGCATAAGAAAACTAGAAAAGGTACTCGGAGGGCACATCCTCCACCAAGGTCAATGAAAATGTCTAACAATATTTAGCTATTTAGTATTTATTATTATTAACAAAGTAATTCACATCTACAACAAATTATCGTGGTTTCTACCTTCGATGGTGCTCCACCTTTCAACCAAGTTTCATCAAATTTGGCCAAACAGTTTTTTCATAATCTTGCTGACAGACAAAAAATACCTTAACAACTTGCAAATATATTAAAGTGACAAAAAATTCAGCCCTTGATCTGGAGCTGCACCAAAATTTTAGGAGTTCTACTTTGCCCATACTCCACCTCTTTATTAGCGTAACCTTGCTGATAGAAAAACAGACAGACAGACAAACGGAACTGAAAACATACCTGTGGCAAGGTCAGAGTTGAGGAAGAGGTATGTTTTCAGTGGCACTTCTTCAAATTGGAAACAGAGAAGTGGCACTCCTTTGTAGGATGGACTTCCATGATGTTTCGTTCAAAACATTTATCTTCCACATGGGAAGAGTTTGATTATTTCACCTTTTCTATCACCACCAGCAGGTAAAAAAAAAATGCTTAGAAAGATCTGAGCATCTGTCAGATGGATTGGCACCAACATTTGTGCAGGCATTCATGGTCAGATGGTGAAACTTTATCTCTTTGACAATCAGATAAACTTCTCTTTACCACCACAACAGCATTCTCTTTGTGGTTTTGAGTGAAATGACTACTGGACGTGTTGCAATGAAATATTGTATTCATGTTCCATTTAGAATGATTTGCAATAACTTCAGGGATCTGTTATGTTGAAATGAATGTGATTCCCATCTGCCTAAGCTGTACTTTGTGTTTAGAGCTAATTAGTAAATGTTAAAAGGGAAACATTATATCTTCTTATATCTGGTAAACGTCAGCATTAGCATGTAGCTCTTTGTACGTCTACCCTTAGTACAGCTTTCAAGAACCCCATTTTAACCAGAAGCAATTTTTTTGGCAAAGCAACAAAACATGTTTGGAAGCAGAGAGCATGGCCCTGGCAATAAATCTGCAATGGATATTCATATTTTTAAGAGAATGAATTCTAATTTATTTAACAATTCTATTTCCTGCACCAAAGTTTCCCTTGTATGTGTGAAATATCAAAATAAAACGGCCAATTTTGCAGTGAAATCAGCATATTCCTCTTCCCCTGAGGACGCTCCAGGGCCGCCCTCGAGCCCAACTTGACATATCAGCCCTATGTCACCTCTGCCCGACTATCAGAGATCTTTTTCTTAAACGGAGCACTAACAACACTTGAGATCCTTCAGCCTGTTGCACAAGTCAATTTCTGAACTTCCCACTCAAGAACAAAGAGGTGCTTTTTATCAAGGACCACGAGTAGGAGTCTCTATCTCGCTCTGCAAGCTCGCTCTCTCCCAGCATTTCTCCTGCCTGTGAATTCCGTCCTCGTTTTTCTGGCTATAACACTGCACGCATTAGCACAAAGAGCCATTAAAAATAAATCCTCCTTTCTTTATGCTTGGTTGGGCACATCCATTCTTGTGCTGTTATCTGAAACATACACAGACACACAAGGGCTGTCTGTTTTACACAAACACGTCCAGAGGAGAACTTCTCGCGTCTTCTCGGCGATTGTGCTTGGCAGAAACACAAACGCGGAGAAGACGCAGAACTGCTCTATACCAAAGAGACGCTCAATATGAAAACTGCTGATAGTGCGGTCTGCGGATTATTCACGGCAGTGCTTGAATTGAACTGGTATACGAGCCAAATTCAGAAACGTTGGTGACTTGTTTTCCATTACCTCTTATGACACACATAACCTGGTCTCTGAGTAAACTGCACAAATGTTTTCAGTGAAATTAATCCAAATTTTGAAAGAAAATCTACTGACTCTGTAGAAATGATGTCACACCTGAAGAATGGAATTACTTCTTTTTAAGCCTCATGAAGTCCACTTTCTAACTGCAGGGAAACTGCACTCAGGCTCAGTGCCAAAGTTGTACCAGCCTGTTACTTATAATTACCTCTAAAATCATTTCTGGTTGATGTTCGGGTTAAAGGAAAACACAGAAAGGATGAGGAAAGCCACTTTTACATAATATCACAAGCCCAACCTGACCTCTACATGTAGCCTTATTAAACAGGTTCATAGCCGGTTGTACAGGCAAAATGTCACTGATCTGAGAGCTGTAAGGTGGCACAACTGCAGAGGGAATAATTATATAATTAGACAAACACTGATACTGAGTGCAAAGACAAAAAACAGCATCCACACTCCCAACAGATTATGTTAATTTGTGCCTCTATCTGCTCAGACTAGTATATTTGCAGAGGTGTCCACACAAACCTGGCCCAGCGTGGATGTTTTCATTAATTTTTTAGGTCTTAGGGTTTTAAAAAAGTACTTCCTGGTGAGCTGTTCCAAAAGATACCGCAGCAAAAATAAGCCTTCAAACCTAATTTAAAGACGTAAAATGACCAGTTTCTTATCATCCTGACTATTAGGATTGCTAAAATTACTATGTTTTAAAAAAAGGGCAACAAGACAAAATGTTATTATCAATGTGTTTTTCTTTCATGCCCTATTTTTGCACTTAGCTATTTTTTATAATCCACAATTTATTTTACCCATCCCTTTCTCAAAGTGACAATTGTTTCTATTTTCAGCAGCACAAATTCAATTCATTCCATTTACTGGGTTACAGGCAGGAATCCATATCTCAAGACCTGAACAGATAAAACCAAAAGCATCTGCATGATGGCAACTGACATCTCTTACAGTGACAGTTTTCATTTTATGTTTGCCTAGATTTTCTGTATTTTTCAGGCAAGGCAGTAAAACCTGAGGCAGAGAGGAAAAGCTCCCCCCTGATACTCTCCACATTCCTGAGCAAAACAACACACATGAGAGAGAAAGTGAGAGGGAGAAGGAGGCGGTGAGGGAGGGAGGGAATGAGGTAGAGAGAGACGTAGGAATTAAGTGAGCTGACAGAGTTGCCACAGGCTAACTCATCCGGTGTCGAGTCGCTTCTCGCTGAGCTGTTAAACACACAGCACAAGGAGGTTCAAATGTGTTGTGAAAAGTCCAAGTGAAGACGAGAAGTTGAGTCTGACTCCCCCATCTCTAGGTGAGTGAAAGATTTTTTTTCTCTCTTGTCTGTTTCGAGCTCGGTGCCGTCCAAAAGTTTTAGATTATCTCACAAAACTGACACTTTTAATTGTACTTATATCCATGATGACAGGAATAAAATGAATGCTTCAGAGGTGACATATTTACACTGGGTAAACAGAGAGATTAGATGAAAGACTGATCCATCAGTCATAATCACAGGCTAAAAAGCTGTCTTATTTATAGGTCTATTTAATAGAAACTGATACAGATTGCATAAACTGACAACAGCTATGCAACGCAAGAATCATAGAGTTTATAGCCAATGCTGGTTTCTAACACCCGTCCCTAAAAATCTGTCTGTGTTGAGCAATCTTATCATCACAGGGCCAAGATATGATAACAGCACCCAGTAATCAAGCGGAAGAGAAATTATTTAAATCCAGTGGTTTCAAAGCATGTTTGGCAATAGAGAATCTGGAAGCCACAGATCAAATTAAAATGCTAATCTAAGAAGTCGACAAAATGCCGCAACGATGAACTCCACCTCTTGTGATTGTCACCCACATGCAGGCAAAGTAACCCAAAGTACATTATTACCTTCCCAGACTTGTCTTTTAGCCGCTCACCAGTTCCGAAAGAAGGTGGAACAAATAGCACCTCACTTGTTTTGAAGATAACAATTTGTTGATTACTGATTTCACATGCCTTCAAGCTTGGCTTGGGTATTTGAGTTATAGATTCGATCGTTCCGCACACAGATTCTTATCCATTTGTCTGCTGAGAAACTGCTCGGAGGGGTTAAAGGCCATGTTGCTCAAGGGTGCCTCACTGGCGGTAAACAAGAAAGCTGCATTTTTCACTTCCACTACCCAAATTTAGTTGAGCTGGGTCAGGGAGCAAACTGTCACGTCCATGGTAAATTACATTTTTGTAAACATCCAGGCTATGGTGGGTTTAGGTTGGTGCTATTTCGTCTTTTTAGCCACACATGGCTCGAAGAGATGTCGGGTGGTTCGTCACAGCTGGTGGATTGTCAGTGCAGCGCAGACAAAAATACCCTGTCAAAATTTCAAACAGTCCAATATTTTAGTTAATGAAATTCCAATTAGCTTCGGCTGATGTTAGATTAGTTGTATTGGCTCAACATCTGCAGGTTAACAAAAGCTCTGTGTGACATAGAACTTTCCTGTGTTGCAATTACTATTTAAATCACAAAATAGCCGCGAGCCATTAGGGCAGCAAACTTCTTCATTATAATGAATATGACATCTATGTGACAATGGAGCTCTATGGCCTGGAGGCAACGGCTATTTCAGGCTTTCACTGCACAGCAATACTTGGGAGTATTGGATCTGATCATTGCTGTTTTGACTCTTGTAAATGGGATTTGTTGATTATTATGAGAAAAAGATAAACCAACACCAGGCTTAAGTCAACACCTCGGGCTATTAGCCTGCTTAATTGCTGGCACATGTGGAGCTCTTGCACTAAATAAACTAATTTCAGGCAGGTTTGAGCAGCTTTTGGTGTCACTGTTGCCTGGCTGATAATGTCTGTGGCGTTTCCTCTGCAATCCTGTGAGGCACAGCCACTTTGAGGAGATTATAAGCTGCAGGTTTTATTGCGAGTGAGCGGAGGCTGCAGCCAAAGACGCCTTTGGGTTCTCTGGAATTTGTTTGTATACTAAAGTCACCGAACCTTAAATCTTTTTCAATCTGGCCCAGTGTCACTTATCTCGGTCCTCTACTGCTTGTACTTATGTTGCAACTTAATTTATTTTTTAAGAGTGGCGTTGAACTCTGCAGAGGCAAACCAGCTTTCCTTTTTTTATCTTGCAGTTCTTAGAGAGGCGTGTGGTGTGGTAGGGGCTGCAGTTCACTTCTTACCGGTATACACTGGATTTATTCTTTTCAGTCTTTGCAGTGAAACGAGCACAGGTCGTTTTGGTGTGCGAGTCCATCCACCTGTCATACCTGTCTAGTATGAGTTTCCTTGGTTATGTCCTCCATTTGAGCGTACTGTAATTAGTTTTTTTTTTTTATTGTGGATGGATTTTATCTGTGCAACAAACAAATGGATTTGACTGTGTAGATTATCTGCTCTCTGAGTCATGGTAACTTTAAGTGCTTCAGTAGAAGACAACTTGACTTCTTTTTGGTTCTTGAAGTGGATTCAACCTCCATCCAAAAGGCTTGAGCCACAATGGGGGTGAGAAGAAAGGCCTGGAGCTCCCCAACCGTCAGTTAGAACTAAGGAAACCTTCAACAACCAAAAAGAAGTGGAGTTGAGCACATCAGGAAGGAAGTGTTTTCCAATAATTCGTGGTTATAGTATGACATATACAATGGTTTAATTGAGATGTTTAACACAACCTCTTGGGAAATGTTCTCTACAAAGCAGCTTTGACCAGATGTGCTAGTGTGCTCTGGTTGCATATAGTATAGGTTGCTGACTTCAGAGAGCCACACTGCACCTTGCTTGAACCCTAGACTCCCATTTTGCATTTCTGGGCCATTTAAGTTCAAAAGCAGCTTCATTACGCCAAAATCCTTTGCTGAGTTAATGTGACATTACTTTTATAATAAGAGTCAGACCCTTGGTTCCACTTGCTCTGGTATTACTTGCTCATTCTTTGATTATTCATTAGTGATAGTGTCACACAGTACAGCACAGAGAGCGGGACAATGGCATACAGGTAGAGTCATAAAAATAACAATGACAGTGCACATTGTTCTTTGGTGAGAATTGTTCCTTTGTGAAATACGTTTTTGCAATAGGACAGAACACCTTGTCCTTATTTGTTATTTTATTCATAAGTAAATTTTTTGCAAACATCTACTTGAGCAATTGTTACAAAAGCTGTCAAATACAAGACTCCCCATATGTCCTATACAATAGACCTTTTGTAGAGTGAATGGTTTGACTGGAACTAACATTCTCCAGCGCTGACAAAGTGCTGTGGAGAAAGAGATCTGTCTATGCGAGACTAAGGTGTAACTAATAGTGTTTATAATGGCTATGTTCCATTTAAGTGTAATAATCATCCATAACCGTGAGCGAGAATGTGAGGCTGAATAGCCCTGAAACACAGGGAATTTAAAGGTATTAATGTTATTAGTTACCCCTGTTTGACATGTCATGCTGTAATACAGCAGTTTTTCACTTTGTCATCTCATTTAGGTTGTGGACTTTCAAATTTAGGCAGAAAAACATTTTGTCTGAGCATACACAGGTTTTCTGTTCCTGTTCTGACACATCTAAATATTGAAAAATTGTTGCTCTGACTTCCATTTGCTCTCTCGGTTAGTAGGAGGAAGCTGATGGGACAATGACAGTTTTTAATCAAATTCTGTCATTTCATTTTCTCAAAGATGATTCCCTGCCCTGTCTGTCTCCACTCTTGACAATCCTAGATCGGATAGTCTTTACTATTGTAACCACAATTTGTGGTTTAGGTTAAATTTCTATCAAAACATCTTGGATTGCAGCTTTAAAGGGTCAGTACAGGTATCTAGGTAGTCTGCTAATTTAATTCAACTTAATTTACTTGCGTTATGATTCTTTGCCTCATTAAGGCAAGAGAACTCTTTATGTATGATAGGAACAGCCTCATCACCCGGACTTGTCTAGTATTGATTCTGCAGAGATTAAACACGATGACCTGGGAGTGAAATGTTCAGCTCGAGCACAAGCCCAGCTGTGTTTGTGGATAGCACGTAAACACGGAGCCTCATTAAACGGGAGTAAAGAACGGTCATCAGTGAAACAAGTCTATTGCCAGATTAATCTGTCGATTGAGGGCGGTGGGCACGGTGCTGCCAACACATGTCAGTGGAAGAACTGTTTGCCATCAACTATTGACTGCTGGGTAAATATTAGCTGCAGTAATAGAGATTTGAACTCAATGGATGACGCTATTCTTGGTGTATCAGAGAGATATCGCAGTTTAATCAGCAGCAGAACCACTTATTGCTTCTTTCATTGCCTGGTTGCCAATAGATTGCAGGACTATTACGTCACACTATGGAGCTGCAGCATTTACACTGAGTTGCTATGGGCCAGTTTTGCCTTCTCCTTCACAGCACCGATATCCTCCTGGAGCTTGTATACTTATAGAAATTAAGTTGTTAATTCATTATCAATTTGATTGTTTAGTCTATTTCTCAGCAAGAAGTCATGTGGGCAGATCACTTAATGAGTTTTAAACCGAAAACCATTGTAAAATTAAAATGCGGAGTCTGTGATTCTGGAAAGAGAGGATTTCTATTTAGCATGTGCCCCATTTCTTCTTCCTCTCCCTGTCCCACTATTCTGTGCATGAGCATGAACATGCACAAGGTCAAACATGCACAGGAGACACAGGAATAGTGGTGTGTGTGAATCTATCACTTTGTTTGTTTCCTGTTTACAGAGCCAGGGCCGTGCATAAACACTGGATTTTTTTTTCCAGCACGCAAACAGCACCTTGAAGCTCATGTGAGAAGTTCCATTGCATTTGTGTGCTGTCTTGCTGGGAAAAAAAAGTAGAGATCCAAAATAAATGAAATAAACACAGTCCAGTGCAATGGCAGGATAAGCTTGTCAAGTTTAACTACTTAAAGGAACATTCGATACATAACAGCTTTACACTTTCCCAGAAAACTGGGAAAGTGAAAACTGTCATTATTGGTCAAAACTGTACCTTCATTTTAAAGATACAGTGAAATTTGGACTCATGCAAAACAACAAACACTCAGTTGCCAGTTTACACTTAGCTACAACTATTGCGGTCTGATACAAGAGTCACACACTAAATCCTGACTTTATGAAGGTTATGATGCTTGGTTTTCATGGAAACTATGATGTTATACTGTTTAATCATTTTGCAGGATGTGGTTTGTCATGCTGTTGAACTCTGTTGCACCCTGTTAATATCAATGATACAGGGCTAAACAAGAAAACGTTTATTTTCCTCATCTCCCAAGAGTGCAAAAGGTAGACGTCCCACTTACAGCAGCATTCCTCTCTGAGATACTGGTGGATTAAATGCTTCATCCGACATACAAACTGTTCTTTTCAGGCGGCCCCGGGTCTGGTTTGAGTTCCATTTTAACATCTTTCATTAGAATAAGTTTTATTAAAGTAAAGGACTTCAGAACTTCCTGTTGCAATAAAAAAAATAAAATTCTGACATTCCTGACAAGTAGTGCACCTTTCATACAATGAGACTTGCTACCATAATGAAATATTTCCTCTTCTGTTTTTTCACTTTGACTGAGTCAGGATTAAGTTTCAGTTTGAATCTTCCAAACATCCAAAGATGAACTGTGTCATTGTTGCCAGACAGTGTCAGTTAACATGAGTAATGTGGAAGCTATTTTTAAGATTCCAAGAAAACAAATATTTTCCTCCTCACGTGCACTCTGGGAGTTTCCAGCTTGTGCTATATAAACCTGCCAGTAAACCAACAGACACGTGGAAAAAAACTGACCCAGAAACGGGCCATATGTTTTGTATGTATACAATAATATAATCTGTAGGTTGTATGATGTGAGGTCTGTACGATGTAAAAGTTAAATGTATGTCGACACTACTGCAGTTGCAAATTGTAACCTGTGAAGCAGAGGAAAACATTGCTCAAAGATGGAACAGAGATCAGTCTGTAGCTTTGCCAGCATATTTGTGCACATTTCTTTCTCAGATAAGGCTGCATACCATAGAAGAGGAAAGCTTCACATGTGTGAGCCGTACGTGAGTCAGCAACAAAAATCTCTTTTTTTACAACAGATCCTGACACAGAAACTCATGCCTGGCAGGTTAATGTCAAACCTGATAAGGGTTGTGAACTCAGTGCTTGGAACGTTTGCAGGAAACATGCAGGTTCGGTTGGTTGTTGTGAAACTGAGGAATTCGCCTGAAGGCATATAGGCAGGTTCTTTGCAAAGAGAAAAAGGACCAAAAAAAAGGATGATTTTATGTGACTTTGAATGTTTTTGGGAACTGGATGCACCCATTTGTAGTTGAAGGTTTGCTCCTGGGCAGGATTATGGTTAAGCAGATGTGCTTGTGACAGGAGGCCATTGGTTTGATCCTAGTTAAAGCCAGAGCGTCCATCAGTCAGAGACTTAATGGCTCCCTTTGGAGTTTTCTTGTAAACAAACAAAGTCTGTATTTACATACAGAGTTAATTATTTAACAGGATGAATGTATTATTCCTTAAGTTTAAATCCAGCAGTGTCTACATCCCTGTTTGGGAGATAACAAAATGAAACCCAACTATTTCTCCATAGTGTTGACAGTGGTTAAAAACTCTTTGGCTACATTCCTTTTCCCTTTTTGTTTAAAGCAGCATTTTGAAATAAAAATGATCTTCATTCAACATTGAAATTTTAGGGTATGTTTAGATGACAATATCGCAGGAACTATGAAAAACAAAAGCCTGAAATCTTCACTGTTCTTTCATATCATGTCACTGATTCAGAATCTGCAGACAAGCACACATATCAACTCTGATTATGGGAAAGTTGAAATATGAAAAAATGTCAAAGCCATCATGAACAGCCCCATCCTTGAGCACACGTTAACAAAAAACTGATAATGCAGAAGTCTACTCGTGAAATTTTCTGAACCATATACACCGATCAGCCACAACATTATGACCACTGACAGGTGAAGTGAACAACATTGATCATATTGGTACTATGTGGTGTTCTGCTGGAAAACCTTGGATATTGGCATCCGTGTTGATGAGATTAGACACCAAAATAAACATTGTCCCAGAACAAGCACACTCCCTCATGCAAATGGAAATCCCAAATGTCATTGGCCTACCCCCGCAGGAAAAAGCACCCCACCACATGGCAACAACATCAACCAATCAGGAACATCTTGAGGAACATGACAATGGCCCAAGATGTTGATTTGACCTCCAAACTTCCTAGACCCCATTCTGATCAAGCATCAACAGGATGCAGTTGAACAAGTTTGATTGACAGAGGCCCCACTGCACAAGCCAGAGTACCCAAAGGATCCACTGCCAACGTCCTGGTGCCAGACCCCATAGGACACCCTGAGAGGTC
>OMNN01101225.1:5509-16406 GCA_900302755.1 Chromis chromis
TATACATATATATATCGACAGTCATACATGTCCCCAACCTTTTAGGAATGACATCCATTTCAAAGTATCAAAAATAGAGTTGTACAGTCTCTGTTGCTTTACTATCATGTAAAATGGGAACATATTGTTCGGTCTTTGGTTGTGACAGAAGAGAACGGCAGCCAGAGTTTACTGTCAATGCTGGTTTTGTTTCTTTTGTTTTTTTTCGTCGACTCAAGTCTTTCAAGCTGCAGAACCAACTTTATATGCAAAAAGCCATCTCAGTTCTCCCACCCAACGCTTAATGTCCACCCTGTGCCCCCACAAAACAAACAAAAACATTAATAATAGTTACCGACTTACGTCTTAGTCACGGGAGAGAAAGAAAAATCAACCCAGAACAGCATACAGACACACTGACAAACTGGTTTTCAAACAAGAGTTAAGGCATCCTAATAGTTTACATAGTGACATGATACTCTCACTATCTGAAGGTTTATTTTTTTTCCTCTGTGAAGTTCATAAGCAACTTTACAAGTACTTTATAATCTCATTTCTCATATTTAATGTCATATCTCACATTTGCTGCTGTTACAGTTTGCATAGCCTAAATACATGTGTGTGCTTCTGTTGTTGAAAATAGGACTCCTGTCTTCTGTACAGCATATTTGGTACAAACACCAAGCATCCATCCACACACACTCTCACTCACACACACACTCGCACCTGAACCTATTAAGATGCTTGCACTGTGTCCTCGACAAGGCAGATTGGCTGATGGACAAATCCACGATGCTAACAGAATCAATCAAGCATCTACAAGTCTACAGTCTACTTCTAGAGGCATCAAGGTCTTTTTTTGTCCTTTTTTTTTTCATTTTTAAAGGCATTAGGCAGAATTTTAATGCATAGCAGAATCATTTTCACCTGGAAACTGACCTCACACCATCATAAGCAACACTCCTCAGCTCTCACATGCAGGAGCATCATTGTCAAGCTTAAGGCAAAAAAAAAAAAAAGCCAATGGGAATCTTTACAACTAGAATCTACATCTTGTCTGTTTACACCCACGTCATTTCTGACAAGAAACCTTTTTCTGAAAACACTCGGGTTTGTGTTATTGCTGCCATACAGGCACTGCATATCTGTCAGAATAGGGAAAAAAATGATTGTTGCAAAAAGGGGGATGTGGAAGACCCCATTACATCCAGATGTTGTTCTCTGGACTCTGGGATTTTACCTTGTTCATTACAGAAGGGGACACAATACATAAATGTAATATACAGTCATCTTAATGTATCAAACACTTTCGTCAGATTATTTCGCATTAAATGCCGCCCAGGCTGCCGTACCAGTATGAGTACGGTGTCTGTTAGGACACAGAAGGCACACAGAGGCCCCTGTAAGATTTGGGGAGTTATTGCATAAATAGAAATTTCAGAGGCAGTGAGCTCTGCCTCTGTGGACCAATGAAAAACACTTATCACGAGATCTTTGTATATCTTCAAATATCCCTCATCAGGATTCATGAAATCATATCCACATGACCCGAGTTGCACATCCGCTTCCTAAAAAGTGTTTCTGTCAAAGTTAAAGCCTGCTGTGCAAAACAACAACAACAAAAAGCTTTCGCTACCTTTCAAAGCTGCTAAATGTTAATAAGGCATTTGTTCAAACTGAAGAGGAAACACAGGAGAGGGAGGGGGAGGGGGGGTGTAAAGAAGGGAAGGAAAAAGGTGGGAATTAATGTACAGATATCTACACGGCTGCAAGGTTACTAAAAGTTGTGGAATGTTGCAGGTTGCAGATCCAAAGACCGGCATCACGGGAGCTCGTTGTCCCTGCCGGGCTCCTGCACTCCAGACCTGAATAGGTTTATCATTTAAAAAGGGGAAAACAAGGAGTGGACACTGTTTGCATCACAAGTTTTACTTCCTTAGCCTGAAAGCGAGAAATTTGAAATCCTTCTGAAAGATTTTTGTTACTGATCATGGGCATTCTGATCATTCAGGCTGGCTAGATTTGATTTGGTGATCCAATCTGATGGCTAATCATCTCATGGTTCCACAGTTTTGCTGACGTTCACTTAAGTGAACCCTGATTGCTTTGTAGCATTCTAGAAATTTTAGCATCCTGATGTTTTTTATTTTTTTACAATGTTGCCTGAGAAGCTCCTTAAAAACATCCTTCTGAATGAGTTTGAAACCAGCTCTGGCTCCCTGTGACAACACTGTGCGCTACGGAGTGTCTCTTATTCCTGTATGTCACAAGACGTCTTCATTCATGAAGGTCGATGCTGGTGAGAGGGCAACACCCTCTATTCTATTGTAAGCGAGTGCTCCAGACTCACAGAGGAGAGAGCTGATTGGTCAGGAAGACAGTGGTGCTTTGAGGGTCAGGCACACACCTAACGGAGAGCGAGGGGTCAAACGGACAGCTCTGAACTGCAAAGAGCTGAAGAGAAAGCGTGTTTTGCTTCTTGTTGTTCTCCAACTATATCAGCCTTACTCTAACGCGACATGGCTATAATGTCCTGCTCACATTTCTGTTTAATCTGTGTGAAGCTGTCGGTTCTGTATCATCATCTCTAAAGGAGAGAAATAGCAGTTTTAAATGAAATCAAAGAAGTGTCTTCTCATCAGGCTGGTGGTCGTGCACGTCCATTTAACAGAAACACCAGTCGTCTTCTGTCTTTGACCACCAAGTCTTGTCTCTTCAGCCCTCCTCTACCACCAGGACCAGCTTCCTGGACCAGGACCTGGGTCCGTGTCGGAGCTGTGGAGTTTGCAGGGTTGAGAGCTGGAGGGGATGGTGAGCTGAACGGCTGTGTCAAAGCGAGGGCTGAGCTATGACTGGTTGTGTGCTGATGGAGGAGCGTGAGTGCCGGGGGACTGGGACATGTCTCTGCCGATGATCTCATTTACTGTGGAGAGAAACACAAACAGACAAAAATCACTTTTAAACTACGTATATAACATTTATTTGATGTATTTATGCCTTCTGAGAGCACATTTTACATCAAATTGTCTCAGAAAAAGGGCATTTCCCCCCAGCAGAGGGCAGTGTAGCTCCACACTGAGTTCCTCACAGGACTAAAACATCAAACTCTGCCTGCTAAAAGCTCAAAGTGGAAAAACTCAAACAGACTGGCAAACCCAAAGGTCACAAAGTCATGGCTCTGACGTGAGATATAATCACTCCTGACATAACAAATGAGGGAAACTATTCCATTCACTGAATGTGCCAGTTCTCACCTTCTTTGAGTCCAAGAAATGTTAGCAGTTAGCACAGCACATTGACTCCTATAAACACACTCCTGTGCAGCTGGCCGACCAGCGGGGCTGTCCATTACTTCATTAGAGCTTTAATGGTGGTTCAGTGCATTTCCTCAGGCCCGTTCACGGGGTTTGTAAGCATGGCAAAAGGGCCGTGTAAAACCAATCCATTGTTAAAAACACGCTGTTGAGGCCAGAGAGGCACTCAGGCACAGCGAGGTTAATTACTCCACCAACTCAGTTAGAGCCTGATTTTAAATAAATAACAGATAACTCTTTCTCTGTGCTGCAGCCTGTTTTTCAGCCAGCGGGCGTGATTGTTTTACATCTGCTGCCTCCATTCAGTACTCACACTGGGACCACAAGAAACACAACAGGGAGCTAGTAAAAGCTGCAGCCGTGAAGTAAATCAACTTTAGACACTTTGACGTGGTGAGGAAAACACGAGGACACACGGAGAGAGACGACTTTCATTTGTTTGAAATTTATGAAAAGCGTGATGCTCCTTTTTTCCACTGGAAAAACATGTATGCGTTCAGTTTTCGTCTTGGGACTTCCCTAACTGTTGTACGTGTGACGACGCCAGGTCAGACACACAGATCGCACAAATCAGGCTGGGCAAACTGGTTTGGGAGGGTGCAGCAGAGACCTCTATCCCAGCTTGACACTGAGATATTTACGAGCAGACCTGTCTGTGCATGACTGTTCAAAATACAGCTCTTCTCTTCTCTGCTGCTCGCTGTCCACTTGTACAACTGTACTGTCAAATCAAACATTTCCCAGAACATAATAAGCAAATGTTTTACTGTAACTCAGTTAAAAAAAAGAGGGCAGGGGGTGACTCAGTCAACGATGAGCAAATCAACCAAGCAGGAGTGTTTCAGAAGAGAAAAGAAACTCAATTCAAATTCAGCGATACACAGCAAAATGATGTAAAACATCATCACCCCTTCTTTAAAGTCCAGCGCTTTCTAGGTCAAATTAAATGCGATTCATGTTACAGCCTTTGTCACGGGCCCAGCAGTTTCAATTTAGAGCCGTGGTGTACATTATTTGTGTTTTCTGCTGCTTGCTTTTGTGTCTGGCCACCATCACTCACATCATCCTGTTAGCGTGGGAGGCTCTTCCTTTCCCATGTCAACCATGCTCGCACACACTCACACACTGTCACACTCACAGCACCACCACGCACTTATGAGACTACCGTGTGACTATCAAAGCAAACATTTACCTTTGTATATGCAGTGTAACACCGAGGCATAACATACAACAAGTGGGCCAGTTTATCGATTTGTCACACAATTCCATGTGTGAAATTAAACTGTGATGCAGAACTACAGACCTCCTTTAAAAGCCAAGTGGTTCAGCTGGGCTCAAACTCTTAGAGCTGTTAGAGGGCCGTCGCAGCAGCAGAGCAGCCGTATCGATAACATGAAAAAACCTACGAGCTGGGCTTCGTTAGTCCAGCCTCTAAAACAATTTAGTGAAATTCAGCGAATGTTTTATATTTCGCTTCTGACACTTTTAATTCAGAGCAAATGTGTAAAATTAATTCTAACAATAATCTACGCTTACAGGTGAAATTAGTGTGTATAAAAAGCTCTTAACTACACAGTGTGATATCTTACATTACTGAGACATTCAGAGAGATGCGTACAGGCCTTTCAGAAGCCTCCTGCACAGCTCAAATGTTATGTGGTGAACTCTGTAGCTCTGTTGATTCACGGGAGTGAATCTGCTCTAATACCACAGGAATATGAGCAACATAGTGTGAAGTGCGACAGACCGACATTAAGTGGGCGTCTGCAAAAACATATCACTTTCCGCTGTACTGATTAGATTGCTGCAGAGGCAAACATTAACCTATCGACTGATAAATAACTCACAGGAGACAAACTGAGGGCAATTAGCATAAAGCAACCTGAAAACCCACGAATTGATCAAGTGCAACTTTAGACTAATTCCTCTCCATCTGATTCACTCGGTTTTCTCATAAAAGAGGTGAAGGAAGAGTTTTCCCCACACAATCTGTCTAAAATACTTTCGTCAGGCTTCACTCTCGATATTACAGCTGCGCTCGATGTAAATCTGGACGATTTGACTTCGGGCTGTTAGAAAAAAGGTTTGAAAGTGAATTTCCATCTTCCGTCGTACCGCAAACACAAAATGGAAAGGAGGTGACTGCACCTCTGGCCGTTTCTGTCTGCTGTTTTCCTTCTCGCTGGATGTCAACAAATTACTCGGAACAGAATTAGTTTTATGGCAGAAGCCATATGGAATAAAATCTAAAAATATACAGCACAAAATAAACATCAGTACACTAAAACAGGTTTATCTCTGGCAGGGGGAAAAACAAACAATAGAAACAGTTAAGCCGGCGAACAATAAGTCAAATGTTTTACATAAAACGTTTTCCTGTACGAAACAGAACAACAGAAAAGCTGCACTTCAATTTAAGCTGGAACTCCACACATCAATAATTCAGAAGTGAAAGAGAGGTTTGAGTCGCGCACAGCCTGACAGGTTTCATATGCCGATAGTATTCTCTCAGATTTACTGGTATTGTTCATGACAGTGCAACAGAAAACCAGTGATTCAGCGCTGCCTGTCATAGTATCTGTGGCTCTGAATGTCTCAGCCGGAGGGAGATCCTCTGCAGATGACTGGGAGGGGGGCTCCCTAGCCAAAATATACATCAGCCGACTACTACTACACACACTACTGGCAGGAGCCGCTTACTACGAGGCTTGCATCGGATTACTCGTTCCTCTGTGAGCTGAAGGCTTTCATTTAAAACTTTAACTGATTAAAAATGTAAAGAAATATAAATAGAATAGAAAGAGTACCACTTTAAACAACTCCCTACTCCTCTCTTGTCTGCGAAGATTCTCAGTCATCCAGGTCATGGTTATCCTCGTAGTTTCAATCGTAGCATCTGGACTTCCTTGAGTTAGCTCCAAGACGTTTCACCTCTCATCTTGGATGAGAGGTGAAACGTCTTGGAGCTAACTCAAGGAAGTCCAGATGATTGAAACTACGAGGATACTCCTCTCTTGTTAATCATCTGTGTTGCACGATTAGAGGTATTGGTTTAGAGGTGATCACCATGCAGACACATTTCATCCTAAAAACATAATCCTGATCTTTAGCAGCACATCTCATTTTCTCTGGCAGTGAGGGTGGTAGAGCATCTTCTATAAAACCTAATAAGCTGAGAGGAATCTACTGACTGGCAGCAGGCATCGGTAATAGTGAGGAACAAGCAAGAGGAAAATGAAGACATCACACACTGAGAAAAATGCAGCTACAAAATGCCACATAGATTTTAAAGCTTTACAGTAAAGTTTCAAAAGTACGTTTGCTGTCAAATCTGCATATGGTGAATGGAGCAGTGTCAGGGACTTCTTTAATTTCCCCCCATCTAGCAGGAGACCACTGTGATTGGGTACTCGCACGTCTTCATTTCTAAAGTGCATGTCAAAGGAGGCATATTGAAAAGATTTCCATAATGCAAAACAGAAGTGAAATAGGCAGATGGACATTCAGTACGATAAACATGTCTACTGTCGAAATGGAAAATGGGTAATTATCATAACCCTCTATGACACATTGAAAAAAGTTCCCTGACCCAGGCATAAAAAACATTACTCTGGCAGAGCGGCTTAAGCAAATAACTCAAGGATTGACTGATTCCTCAGTCCAGCAAATGAAGACAACATGCCACAATGGAAAACGTTTGTGCGAAGGGGAATAGAGAGAAGCAAGACGTCTATTTTTTTTTGCCTGCAAGAAGGAATATCAAAGCACACAGTTTCCACTTGCAGGGCCCTGTAATGACACGCACACATCTTCACAAAGCCTCGAGTATGAGAGCAAAACGTGAAGTCAAAATCCACTGAGCGATCGCACACACATTGGAAATAGACGGTCAGTTGACGGAACGTGTGTGAAATCTTCCAGGCCTGCTCAGTAAAGCCTTTTCCTTTTCATTTACTCTTTTATCTGTGCTGCTGCTCTGTGATCCCTCTCTGCTTTATTTTAATTTCACTTCTGGAGCAAGTGATCGAGTGGGTTGAGAGCACAGAGCAGACCGGAGAGGACCGTTACAAAGTCGGTTTCTCAAAGTCACTCATCTCTGTGAATCATCTGTGGAGTTCCCGTTTGATGTGACGGTAAGTGATTCACAAGACATTCACAGACTTTTATCCGGGACACAAAATAGTGGCTATACTCTGCAGCTGATGAGAGGAGCGGGCTACGACGATTAACAAAAAACACTACCGGGGTTGGAAGTGATGAGTTTCTGGTATCACACCGTAATTAAATCTCATCTTTTTTCAGCCATTTAATTGGGATTGGTGCATCAATAGCTGCAAATCAAACAAAAATAGCAGTTTTGCTGTTGTTGAAAATGATTATTTTCACAAGTAACTGATTGTTTAGTCCATAAAATGCCCTTTAAAACTTCTAAAACTGTAATAAAAAGCAACATCTTCCAAATATTTTCACATTACTATCTAATAAGACAAAACATTTGGCATTGTTGCCTAAAAATAAATGAAAAAGTGTATTTCTTCATAAAAGTACAGTTTAAAAACTTGTGTTTTCTGCAGTGTGACTCACAAAAAAGCTCACTGTTTACACACAAACACGATTACATATTTCAGCGGCTCCACGTTTACAAGGGGGAGTGAAATATACTTCAGCGCACCGTCAAGTCCTCACTTGTGCGCCGTTAGAATGCGGTGACTCGTATTCGTTTTCCAGCTGAGCACCGCTGCTCGTTGCCTGGCTCAAGAGCACAAATCAAGAGGCGCTCATGAGACAAGAGCAGTCAACAACGCAACAAACAAAATCTTGGCCAACTCCAAGTGAAAGGCAGCGCCATTAGTTTTCAGAATAATGTGTACATTCGTAAAAACAACCCAAGAGTTAAAGCATTGCTCTCATCCCCACTGAGGGATTTCCAGGCTTCCCCTCCTGTCTAACGAATAAAGCAGCAGCTGGCAGCGTCTCCACACTCGGCTCCTGCCTCTGCCAAGACCTCTGCATTACACTCTTTAAGACCTTAATTGTGTGGAAAGATGACACAGAAAGTCCGTTTCCACTTGTTTAAGGGGAAAAGACCAGCGAATGTTTGCCATTGTTTTTCAAGAGCAGCAGCAGCAACATTCGATGGAAACGTATTTTCCTTCCACTGTTGTTTTTTCATACCGTTGAATCAAGACTTCAGTGTTATTACTGTTTTGGTTGGTTAATGGCAGGATGAAGCCTCTGACTCAGTTGATGGCCCCAAACACACACACACACACATGCACACGCACACGCACACGCACACACACACACACACACATAAAACAACGATGCATGACTTACTTCTTGTTTCATACAAATAATCAGTTAAATGAACTACAGCTATGTTTACATTTCTTTCTGGTTTTGCACACGTTACGCATTTACATTTCAGAAGTGAACAGATATGCAAAACGTGTTTGTCTGATGCATCTGTAATGTTTCATATAAAGGCTGCTTGGCCAAAGTTACCAACTACTCTCTGTAGTGCGTGAACTTTTTTGGAGGTGAAAAATGTACAAATAAGCCTTTCAGAGCTTTCCAAAGGAAAAAAAAAAGGTAACTCAGGACCATTTACAAACTGAGCAAAAGACAAAAAGGTCCTTTCCAAGTCTAATTTCATGCTTAATTTCATTTGGGATACAACCAGAGTTACATTTCTTGTTACATGTCAAAGGTAAATCCAATATTCACTGGTGTTTTCTACTCCTGGTTTGGTGGGCCAAATACTGACAAAAACATTCAACTTTATTTTGGATTGCTAGATGTTGGCCACTCACTTGACACGTGCTTTATGTATTGTACAGCTCCCAGTCATTTTGCAGCATCCTACATCAGATTAGAAGCAAAGAGCAGCTGCCTTTTCAAATTTAATGCATTTTTGGTCAAATTCTGTGGATATCTTGTCACAGTCTGCCAGCTTTCCATTCTGTATGTTTGCTTAAAATGGGAATGAGGGAGAAAGGGGGCAGGGAGAGCAAGAGGGGTGGTAAATCTGGCATGTGTTAACTGTCTAAATATGCTAATTAGATAAAGATCAGCACTACAGAATCGCAGGCGTTACCTTTAAAGACAAAGAAAAAGCAGCTAATCTGAACAGAGGGAACTTCTGGTATTATTGCTTTAAGAATAAATGAAGACTTCTTATGTAAAAGTAAACAGCCAACAATTTTGCTGTTGATTCTCAATGACGCCGGAAGTGTTAACAAGATTTTGCCATTACAAAGAATGACTTGTTTTGATGTTAATGTTTGTAACGACACAATGAGAAAACCCAAACCACATATGTCCGCTAAATATGAAACTACAGCAGATGATGAGCTCAAAAATACTGGAAATGAGGAAACATCTCTATTCATTCTCTCTTAAGATTACAAAATCCTCCTCCTAGAACTGCACCAGTAGTACTGAAGATGTTGCTATTAAAGTCTGCTATTAAATGCAATCAGTGGAGGCTTCCTGAAGTGGCCATCCCCAAACTGTTCCCACAAAGTTGGAAGCATGAAATTGTCCAAAATGTGTTGGTGTGCTGAAGCATTAAGAGTTCCACTTTACACTTGGCACAATGCAGTCAGGCAAGTACCGTTCTCATGGCAACCGCCAAACCCAGACTCGTCCATGGGTTTGCCAGACAGAGTAGTGTGATTGGTCACTCCAGAGAACACGTCTCCACTGCTCTAGAGTCCAGTGGCGGTGTGCTTTACACCACTGCATCCAACGCTTTGCATTGCACTTGGTGATGTAAGGCTTGGATGCAGCTGCTCGGCCATGGAAACCCATTCCATGAAGCTCTCTACCACTGTTCTGGAGCTGATCTGAAGGCCACACCAAGTCTGGAGGTCTGTAGCTATTGACTCTGCAGAAAGTTGGTGATTTCTGTCCACTGTGCTCCTCAGCATCCTCTGACCCCACTCTGTGATTTTACGTGTTCTACCACTTCGTTGCTGTTGTTCCCAATTGCTTCCACTTTGTTATAATACCACTAACAGTTGACCGTGGAATATTTAGTATTGAGGAAAATTCACGAATGGACTTATTGGACAGGTGGCCACCTATCACGGTACCACACCTGAATTCACTGAGCTCCTGTGAGCGACCCATTCTTTCGCAAATGTTTGTAGAAGCAGTCTGAATGCCTAGGTGCTGGATTTTATACACCTGTGGCCATGGAGGTGATTGGAACACCTGAATTCAATTATTTGGAGGGGTGGGCCAATACTTTTGGCAATATAGTGTATGTCTGAATTACCGTCCCTCTCTCTCTTGCTGCCCCCTTTACCTCCATCTCCCCTCACTTTTCCTCTGTTCTGTACACATTTGTGCACTTTAATGCTTGTGCGCAAGACACGCTGGAAGTGTTGTGTAGACTGGTCCAAGTTACTTCCCAGCAGGGTACAAACACCTGATTTTATTTTTTTCAAGCACAGAACGAACAGCTGGTGGAATGTGAGGAGATTTTCACTGAATTTGACAAAAAGAAAAAAAGCTGATTATACCTTAAACTAAAGTACATGCCTTCTCGATTAAATTGGCATTTTTGTTTTGCAAAAAAAAAAAAAAAAAGTAATAAG
>OMNN01101227.1:13999-36502 GCA_900302755.1 Chromis chromis
TGTGGGTGGTGACTTAGAATACAATTATTCATTTAATAACACAGGCGAAGTGGAGCATGACATCGGAGTTGGTAGGTCCACGTACCAGAGCCTCGGCGGCGCTCGGTGGCGCTCAACGGGGGCACGCACGACTATTCAAATATCAAAATTACTAACCGGATACCACCAAAACTCACAAAATCACTAGGGACCAGCCCTATTGATTTTAAACTTGTTTTAATGCAAAGATGAATTTTTATAGTGTTATAATGTTTATATGGGAGTCATCTGTGTGGTTGTTTCAGTTTTGTTTTCGAAGAAAGCTCCACATAAAAGCAAAAACAAAACCTTCACTGTAATTCGTGGCATTTTAACCTCTGAGGGTTTTTTTTAATGGCTGTTTGCCACAGGGTTGTATTTACTTCATTAAACTTCAAAAAACATAGAAAAAAAGCTTCCGGGCTCACGACTGAGGTCTGACATTGCCAGGTCTATGTGATGAATGTAAGAAAGAATCCTCTGTAAAGAACTCACTAGAGAGCAGCTACATTAAAGCACATTTGCATTTTGCAGAGGTTATACATTTTGACTCAATGACAGAGTTGTTTATGCATTACTTAACCCTCTGAAGCCCAACATGGCTTCCCAGGTTTGGAAGGCATGTTATCTTAAAAAAAAAAAACAACCAAAACCAGATCATTTATCAGAACCAGAAACTGTAATAACAGGAAGAATCATCAGAACCTTTTTAGCGGTTATGAACTGCTCATCTGTGATGCGCTGCACCATCTAAGCTTAAAATTGTGACATTTTGTCAAACAGCTTTAATATTCATGCCTCATTTAAAAACGCCTCTGAAAATCAACCCTTTGAGCAAACCAGATTCTAAAAAAACAAAACATCCTGAGCTCCTCGGCACAACCGTTAATCCATTAGTGACTCAGCTGTGCCCAACAGCCATGTGACAAAAATTATGCTTTTTGGCTGAACTTGTTGTTGTTGTTCAGATAAGATAGGAGACGAACATGAAAACAAATTTAAAATGTCTATAGCATGCAGAGTCACTATTTTTTCCATTTTGGTAACACCTGTGGGCACTTGGAAAAATACAACTTTTGTCATTTCTGTTTTGTGATTTATGGTATTATAACTTTGTTATATTGCACAGAGGACATTTTTGAGTTCTCTCTACTTCTACCCATGGTCGTGCCGTTTCCATAAAGTTGCAAGACTTTATATTGCAGTGAAAAATTTGCCTATAGTGGGTAGAAGAAAAAAAACACCCAGAAACTGCTTGGGGTTCAGAGGGTTAAATCACCATGGAAGCTGTATAAATTCTGTCTGCTGTTTTATGTCTACATGTGTCTCTTATTTTGTCCTCTTGTAAGGGCTACAACAAACGTGTTTATACTGACCTACAGATTGTTTCATCAAATTAAAACCTTGACCTAAAAAGCTGACAAACTAACCTTGGTGTAGGTCCAGAGGAGCGTCTGCTGAGTTGGACTGGGAAGTGCAGATGTAGTTGGGGGAGGAGCAGGGTGAGGAGGAGGTGGAAGATGAGGACAGGGGTGTGGTGGCCGCACCGCTCTGAGATCCACTGCTGCAGCTCTGCAGAGGGACTGGAGCCCGGTGACCGTCTGGAACCTCCAGGAGCTGTCGACACGGGAAACAACAGCATGTAAATAGTGTAATTAAAATCAGCCACCACAGTGTTAAGCTTTATTTAACTAGAAAACTAAGTGTGACTTTTCAGGGATCTAAAAAACAACTCAATTCATCAACTTCTTCACATGAGCATGCTGTGTGGAGGGTAGGAGACGGTTACCCTTTGCTGTGGGTGTGGTGGCTGGCTGATGAACATGCCTTCCAGCTCCTGGTTGAGGCCCTCCACACTGCAGCGCAGTCGAGGGACCAGTGTAGACAGGGGAGCGAGGGGGATGGGAATGGGCTGAGTCTGACGACACAAACAAGTTAAACGGAATTTAGGCTGCATTACTCTTGAGATCCAAACAGAGAAGACACTGTATTATTTTTACTATTCTCTTTGAACTTGTTCTTGTTTCTTTCTTTTGATAGACTACATTCTCTGTATGATTAGTGTTCCAAAAATTAAGTTTTAAAACTAATCCTGAAGCTTTGCTATGCAGCTCCCAAAGCGCATTCCTAATGACTAAATATTAAAGCTTCATGTGTGTCAGATATGAAAAAAATTCACACGGTTTCACAGTGGTGTGTTCTTATTTAAAATCTTATCGTTATTGGCTTTCACCACTTTGGTCTAAAACCACGACAGTTCAGCGGAGTGTGGCACAACGCAACATAACAGTACAGACCAGCTGTGCTGAAAAGCAGAACTACGCATGTCATTCTGAAAAGCAGAAGCAAATGTGATGTAGTGATCTTCCTGTTGCTTTAGTGTTTTATTTCATTGGCTTCCTGCAGAGAGCTGCACAGCTTCTCTACCATGAATGTAAATTAGTGATAGTTGTCTGGAGACAGACAAGTTCCACGTTTAAGATAAAAACTCAAAAAATGTGAACATATATGCTTGAATGAAGCAAGTAGACCAGTGTGTTTATGTGTAATGATGGTGCTAGGGTACCTGAGTGGTTCCTAAGCTACAGCTCCCCTGTGAATATCCACGCTGGCGGTCTTTGTCATGTCCCCCTGAGACTGCAGGTTTGCTGCACTGCTGCAGTTGTTGTTTTAGTTTAGCAATCTGCAATGAACAAGGGTTATTGTCAGTCAATCAGCTTGTACATGCAAACAATGGAAAGTCATGTAAACCTAAATATTACACACTTAACAAGGCAGCATCAAAAGCAAGTTGTTAACATTTTTTACTTGTGATAATTCAGATAAAAGTGAAAACTGTGAAAAGGGAAGTTTCTTTAAAGATGAGATCACTGGTCTCCTGTTGCTCAATGATGTCAAAATCAAAGTAAGGACTTTTTTAAAGAGGTTTTCCGCTTTGATGAAAAACAGACTAAATGGGTAAGTATAGCAAATCCGGTTGTTGCAAACGTATGTTGAGCAATAAAAGCAGAAACTGACCTCTCGCAGATGCTCAGCACTGCCCCGTGATGCTGAACGTTTGTGGCTGCTGCTACCTCTTCTGCTCTGAGATTTGTCTGACCATGAGTCTGGGGTCTGTGGATGGAGAACACAACCATAAAATGAAGACTCTTCATATAAGATCACGTTACTACTAAATAAACAATATATATTCAAATCTTGGCCTAAAGCTGTGCGGATGTAGCATGTTAAAATCTAAGAAACAAAAGTGTTGCTTTCAAGTCGCTCATTACATCAGGACTTCACAAGTCTTTTACCAAGAGTTTCACACTCCGCAGAGATCAACGTTTCATTCTCATACTCTCTTTTCACACTTGTAGCAGAGCAAAAGAGCAGGAGAAACTGAAAAACAAAGAGGGGGGAGGATGTGGGCAACCAAAGAGCAGTGGCGAGTGCCTGCACAGAGCAGAGAGGATGGGTGCAGCCAAAACGGCCTCGTCAGCTGACTTCAGGGACTGTTCTCATGGCTGTGGTTCTCACTTTGTAATAGCAGTGCAAGCACCGGACACTCCCTCCCTCCCTGAGCAACTTCTTTCTCTGCAAAAACTGCAAATTAGTCTTCTAACGTGGCCCCACCCCCACTCATCCTCCAGAAAAAACACAAAAAACTAGCAGACACAATCAAAAAGAAAAAAAATCAACTCTAAAAAAGGAAACGTGAGTGATAAAGAAATGCATTCCGCTCATTTCTTCCTGTCAGAGCAGCTCAAACTTGCCAGCATTAATATTATTTCCACACGTTCTCCATCTGAAGCTGACCTGGGTGGACTTGTCCTTGCGAGACAGACTGCTCTGGCCTTCTGGTTCTTTCGGCCAGTGTCCCTGCAGGTACGGCCCGATGATGGCATCAAGAGACAACGTCCGCCTCATGCCTGAGCTCAGCTTTTGTGATTTGGCCTTTCCAGCTGTCAGTATCAGAGACAACTTTTTATTTTACAAAAAGAATAAAATAATCTGCAATTGTACATTATTTTCACACCTACATATCAGAAGACCACATGCATAATAGTGCTGTTACCAGGTGCTTTTGTTGCACATAAATATTCCAAATCAGTCTGAGAGGGTTTAATGTATTTACAGTAAGCAAGCTTTACATCTACAGATTAAATTATAAGATTACAAGACTGACAGAACATACTGGCACAAATTTTTAAAAAGGGTTCACTGTTTACGTGATGCTATCAGACTACCAGCTTTTAATAATAATAATAATAATAATAATCTAACCTTTATTGATCCCCTTGGGGAAACTCCTTCTCTGCATTTGACCCATCCTATTCAAAGTTAACCTTAACTATACATACTAGGAGCTGTGGGCTGCCGTGGTGCAGCGCCCGGGGAGCAGTCAGGGGTTAAAGACCTTGCTCAAGGGCCCAACAGTGGCCGCAGTGGGGGTTCGATCCTCTGACCTTCTGATCAGTAGCCCAGGGGCTTAACTTGTTGCGCCACCACTGTCTGATATGATTGAAAACTAAATGTACTATCAATGTGAAGATGTCACTTTGAGCTATTTAAAAAACCTAATCAGTAGACAGTGGATATGCCAAATTATTTACAGAATTAAACATGATTATATATCAGAAACACGTATGGAGAATCTGACGTGGTGTTTTGGTGTGTGACAGTAAACATTAACACGTAGAAACATTTTAAAGAAGGATTAAAATATTAAAAAAGGGAGCAAAGTGTTGCAAGTCAGTAGTAATAGTAGTAATTATTACTTTTATTAGTAATTTAAGTGACATACAGTAATTTATTATGAGTAATTATAGCAAAAAATGTTGTTTATACTACACACAAGACTATGTTTTTATATAATATTGTTATATTATACACATAAAGTGTATTTTATTGTTATAATATTCGATTACAGTGACAGTATGACAGGCGAATACTTTGAATATACAAAAAATAAGCTCACTTTACAGGAAAACAACACAATGAACATATCTAACAATGAATGAATAGTTGATATGTAAATGTAGGTCAGCTGAAAAACTACATTTGGAAGTAAAACATGCTGCAATAGGTTATTAATTTATGATTGGATGCTGCTTCCTAGTAAATAACAATAATTAGTAGTAAATATATGAGTTAATCAAGTGTCTACAAGCTAACTAAATGATCGATACAGCTGGTATTGAACTAGCACACCAATATTTACATGTTCTATAAGGCCCTACATGGACATAACTACATGATCCTATGGTGCTACAGGTGATGGGGCTCCTACCTGACTTCCCATCCCTCCGGTTCGATCTGGGCTTGCTGGCCAGCTGGTAGGGGACAGTAGCCTTGAGGGGCTGCGGACCCACAGCAGCAGCCCTGGTGTGTCCACTCCTTCCAGACATGTCTAGAGAAACAAACCTGGGTCCACTTAGCCGCTGTCTGACTGGGGGCTAGCAGAGGTGGAGATGTGGGGGCGCTCTGGTGGTGCTGGTTAGCTACGTTACCAGCTGCAACTCTTCCTCTTCTGCTGATGATGACTACTCAAAAAACCGTTACAAACTTCAGTCTTGACTCACACAGACGCCATTTCCAAGTAAATTCAACAACCAGCGACACCCAGCTCGACACTTTAGACGTTAATAAGAAGTTACAGTCACGTTTTTAGGCGTTTATCATACTTTTTTTTTTTTTTTAAATCGGGCTTGTGAGCGAGTTAGCAGCCTAGCAAGCAAAGTTTCTTTGTGAGGATGTTGCGATATTTCAGCCCGTAGTCGAACGAGGAAGCAGCTCCAGTTTCAAAAAGTCACTTCAACGTCAACTCCCACGTCTTCCGAGCAGACTTTGAAGTGTATTTCATTATAGTTTATCAGGCCGGAGCGTGTTTCGGTGGCCCTGAAAGTTGGACACCGTTCTCTGCCCTCCGCGTTCTTGTTTTAACCAAACTCCAAACACTTCCACCACCACGCTGGTGTGGATTTAATTATATGTGGGAGGGGCCACGTCTCAATTCTCACTTCGGATTGGTTGTTGGAGCCCCCTGCTTTAATACTATTGGTCAATCCACCATCAATCTGTCAAACCTCAGACAATGTCACCGCCCCCAATTCATATCTCATGCTAACTGATTTTCGACCTTAAAATTGTGCTGAAATACCAAATTTAAACTTTTTAAATATGAAAATTAAAGGTTTTAGCTTCCAACTGCGACATTTAAATTACAAGAAGTACTTTTTAAACATACTTTTAATGGCTGTAGTTTACCATCTTGGTTGAACTCTTCTGCCATGTATTTAAAGGGCCACACCAGTCAGTTTCAGCTTCAGCTACAAATCAAGAGCAACTCAGATCTACTGCGGATGTAAAACTAGCAATAACAGAGTTAAAACATAGTCTGCCCTGAAAAAAAAAACTGCTTTAAAGCTTCAATTAAATAAAAGTTGATTAGTAATGGCATCAAAGTGTGCTTGAAGTACCAAAACTAAATGTTAAGCAGTAGCCTATATTTTATTATTAGAATACTATTATTGTAAACATCTGGAAAAATAGTATTAATGCTACCAAGAACATAAATAATCATCCCAGAGTGACATCTTGAGCATAAACTCTACTTTTCTAGATGCCTTTTTCAAGTATTTAATATTTATGCATCACTTTTTGATGCAGATGGTAAAGTTACAGATTATGTTAACTACTTTATGTACTGTCGGGCAGTTTAATTCATAATAATAGTACATCATTATTAGCTATGATATTTTGTTAAACATTCAGGATCTGCAAAGTATCTTGTGGTTAAAGTAGTGGAGTAAAAAGTACAATGTTTAATGGAAATACTCAAGTAAATTACCTCAAAATTGTACTTTACGTGACTAAATGTACTATTCCGCCATTGCTACTCATGTGGAATTTACATTTTTAAAATTTTACAATACAAGACATATTGCATTTCTCATTTTCAAATGTATTTTTCCTACCTTTCAAGATAACCACTGGTTTATATTCAGCATTAGATAACATTAAAATAGTTATGCACACTTTTGAAACCTGCTTGATTTGTGTAATCCATCCTCTTTTGAGTATCAAGTCCACATTAATTTTTCTGACTGTATTGCTGTATTATCTGTCCCACATTATCTAATACTGATATTGATGGGAAAAATGAAGGCTGACTTGGCTGTAAGGATTATCCAACCAAAGCAAGTTTCAAAAGGACACTACAAGATGTTTGCATTGTTTGAAATAAATGGAAACCACTGATAACTAACAGTTGGAGAAGTACGAGCACATTTTGAAAACACTGTATGGCTTGCAGGATTGTTGGCTGTGATATAAAGTACGTGTTATCTGTAGTAAACAGGCTAAAACATATGAAACCACCTGATGTGTTCCTCTAAGTATTTCATCATCACCTTCATTCATTCATTCATGTGTAAGCTAATAATTTCCTCATGCTGTGGGTGTGTGTGCAACATCTGGGTGGACTGTGAAGTGGCTTTGGGTGGTGTGCGTGCATTAGTGAGACAGTGTGCATTGTGGGAGATAAATTACCCGACTCTGTGTAAAAGGGAGTGCCAGTGGTGGGACAGGAGAAGAGGGCAAAGATAACGTGGCAACACTTTTACAAGCCGATCACAGATCAGCGCTAAAGCTCGACCAAACTGTCCTAAAACGTGCTCTTCTTACATGGGACCTTAGCGTACCCTTAGATAACACACTCGTATGTCTGGCAAACCAGCATGAGAGTGAAAGCGTTTTATCACAGTGGGATGAAGTGCTGCACCACATGACCTGCAGTGCGTTCATCTATCTAGTGCAACTGCACCCAACAATTGATGTCACTTTCACAAAACAGCCAAAGACAAAGCCAGATAACTAAACACGACTTAACACGGCCCCCTGACGTCCATTCATTTACAGCCCGGGAGTTAATTGGACAGTATGTCGATGTGGAATGTATCTCCTATATAATGCATCTGCAACATTTACCAAAAGACCTTCAGCTGGTGTTTGGTTAGCGCCGTGTATTTGTCTGTGTTAATGAATAAATGAGCCTGACCTTTGACCCCACGTGAGCTTTTTCAAGCCCATTTGAAGAGAGATGATGTCGTTCTTCACAAAGTTAGGTCACAAAGGGAAGACGTGAAAACAAAGAGTGACCGAGGCACGAGGGGAAACAGAGTGCTGTGGGGGTTGTTAGTGCTACAGTAAATGAAACCGCTGTGATATCAGTTAATCGGCCACAGTAAATTCCTTTTGAGCCAGAGTCAGTCAGTTCTGTGTCTGATTTTTAATAAACTGACACTGTTAGTAATTTCTGAATTCGCAGAGAAGGGAAACAGTTACATGTGGAGGCATCTGGTGAACAAAATGTGCATGAACAAGGCAAAGTGTCTCTTGTCTGGTCTAGTTAGTATGAGAACAAGACATCCAAATGTCTTTTTCTTTCTTCTTTTTTTGTGAAAACTAAACATATCAACCTCATGGTGGAGTATCAGCAAAGTCATTACAACCTTGATGGCACTCTTGGCAATTTGGCTTCATATAACATCTTATGGCTACAGGGAGATCAGCTTTGTGGTCAAGCCAGCTTTTTTTCAATTAAGACTTTTAACCAAGGTGAACGCCTTCAAGCTACATCAACAATCAGAACCAAAACCTTAACAGAGCTCACAATGCAAACTGTCTGCATGCAAAGTTACAGTTAATCAACACTGGAATCTGCCTGATCAAAACTTACTCACATTGGGGAAAAAAGTAAATAACTTTTTGTTCACCTCGCACTCAGCCTCTTCAGCTTCTGCAGTTGATGCAAAATGTGGCTGTTCCTCTCTTCAAAGTATGATCACAGGTAGATTTTATTGTTTGTTTGTTTTTATTTTTAAAATGGGTTGGCACCTCTTTATTTAGCAGAGCTCTTACATTATCACACCTCAGTTGGAGAACGACCAACCGGATGCAGCAAATCTTCACGTTAATGAAACTGGATCCATGAAATGTTTTTACATTGATCTTCTGTCCATCAACTAATTGATTAATTGCACCCCCACCACATGGTAAAAACATCAAACAATCAGGAACATCTGGAGGAACATGACATGGCCCAAGATGTTGATTTGTCCTCCAAACTTCCTAGAACCCATTCTGATCAAGCATCAACAGGATGCAGTGGAACAAGTTGGATTGACAGAGGCCCCACTGCACAAGCCAGAGTACCCAAAGGATCCACTGCCAACGTCCTGGTGCCAGACCCCATAGGACACCCTGACAGGTCCTCTTGTCCATGCCCAATGGTTCAGAGCATTTTTGACTACATAAGGGGGACCAACACAATATTAGGCAGGTGGTCATAATGTTATGCCTGATTGGTGTGTATGTGCCAATCCACCTAATAGATACTGAGACACTTCATTTGACAATTAAAGCTTTGACCTCCTGGATTACCAAAGTCACTCTCTCAGCATCCTAAACGTCTGTATATTTGATATTCATATGGTGATATGACACTGACTAATTCACTAGCATGACTACAAACAGAAACATTCCACAAACAGCAGCATTTCATGTTTCAAAAAAGGCAGTTTTATTGCAGTTTTAAATTACACAATGTTTCCCATCTCTCAACAACACTGCATTAGATTGCAAATTTACATGTCTGTAACTGACACAGGTAAGTATGTCATGAAATTAATTCTAATATAAAAAAACACAGAAAAAAAACATGAAAACAAACATTTGAGGACACACATGTTGCACATTCACTACTTCTCTCCTGCTCAGACTATTCTACCCAGCCAGGTTTGTAGAAAAAACACAATGAAAACATTCATTCTGCATAGTCACAATGCACTTTGCATTTGCATGCAATAGATATTGTCTTGTGTTTTGTTTTTTTATGTTCACATTGTAGTGACTCTGCAAACCTTGGCAGCACGACAGCTCTTCTGTGTCACAACCTGAATAAAATGTGTATCTAACCTACTGTTTGATTGAATAAGGCCTAAACTGTCACTCTGTTAAATTTTAAATAATCTTCATAATAGACCCTCTGGCCACATTTTTTGAATCAGCCTCAGTTTTCATCTCTCTCCATCCTCTTATAAAAGTGTAATATAATATGGTAAAACTTCATTTCTGTTCCCTAAAAGGTTATAACAGCTCATCCGTCCTGCCAGTGTTATGCAACAGGCAGATGAAGATACACTGACAGACTGATAAGACACAGACAAATGGACGGACAGAACAACCCTACAGTGAGTGACCAGCTCAGATACATGACGGCAACAGCACGAAAATGAAGCAAAGGTCAAACCTAAACCAGCTGTTTGCATTCCAGGAGGCTTAATCATGTCAAGACGATGAAAGACGGTGAAAGTGAAGGAGGCCATGAGGCAGTACAGCAGCTTTTCCTGCATCTTTGTCGGACAGTCAAGAGAGGGAGGCTGCTCTTCCACAAACGCTTGAAGGGTGTAAAAGCTGAGAGAGTGCCGGGCTCAGAGCGTAAAAGGTAAAGGGACTCATGAAAGAGAGCATCTGTCCGCCTACCAAAGAGCAGTGTTCTGTTCTCACGTTGAATTGTCTCAGTGTCCATTAGGGTGGTTGGCAGTGCTTCTTTGGCGCCCCCTAGCTGGGAGAGAGGGCCGGACTGTTCTCTGTGCTGATGTTCACCAGGCACTCGCTGGACTTGAGGCTCGCCAGAGACTTGCAGCTCGGGAGGGAGGCCAAGGAGCCACACAGGCCCATCATGGAGGGGGTGTAGTCCTTTTCTGGAGGCAGAGGAAGGGAAGGGTCAAAGGAAGGGTCAGTTCTAGTGTGTTTGGCTGTTTGCTTACTTATTGAGTGTGTGACTGTCTAAATCGTCACCTGTGCACCAGGCCCCTCCGTTCTGTTTCCCGTCAATCCTTTGGGAGTCTGAATCCAGACTGACCTCCACCGACAGCAGCTCTGTGCTCGGAAAACTCCTCCTACATTTAAAAAGTGCAAATATATATTTCTGCTTCTTGTCTGTGAATGTTGTGATGTGTGCCAATAGTGTATTTATGAACATGTGCTGTAAAGGAAATGTTGGATTTGTTGGGTTCCTCTTTAGGATGAGATAAGATAAGATAAGATAAGATAAGATAAGATAAGATAAGATAAGATAAGATAAGATAAGATAAGATAAGATAAGTTTCTAAATTTATTAGATTATAATATTGTAAGGTCAAGACTCTACAATGTAAATAGCCCTGAAAACAACTCATGTTGTAAACTGGCAATATATAAATAAAATCTAATTGAACTGAATTCAGTGTGAATCAATCTTTTATTATTTTTAAATGCATTTTTAAATAAATTAAATTAAACTAATAAATAATCAATCAACCAATCAACACTAAAATTAATCTTTGAATTTACAAAACTATGAAACTACAAAAAAACATCTAAAGGTCAAAGGTCATTTGAGTTGCCAGTTATAGTAATTAATAATATTTCTGTTTATCTATTATGACCTAAATTACTAATTTAAACTGTAAAATTGAATGACAAAGCGTATTTTTAGGGCTTCTACATCAAACTTGTTGGTACTGAATTTATTCATGTGTCTTCTCTTTATAATAATAATTCAACATTTATGGTTAACATCATGTACTTGCTTTAATTTCAAGGAGGTACTACTACTACTCACAGAGCAGTGGCCGGAGCTGGATAATCAATTAATTGAATATGATTAAACATAGTAAAAGTCTATTATTTTACAGGGACACAATCCAGGCTCCATATCAGCAATATTACATTAAAAAATGAAAATCTATTCTATATAGGCACATATACAGTATGTATGTATGTATGTATGTCATATGTAAATTAAACCAGGAGACAGACGAACCTGCGGAACAGCTTCACGTCCTCGTGGCTGTTGTATGGCTCCATCGTCGGCCACTGGTTGACGAGGGGGATGGACAGGTTTTTGGCCAGGTGGTTGGAGTCACATGGGATCAAGCTTGTCCTGACACACATGAGGATAAAATATGAGTCAAAAAAAGCTTTCAGCTTGACTAATATAGACCACATACTGTACGCTGATTAGTGCTAATCAGTGAAGCTGGCACTGGGTTGTAATTTCCAGGATGCAGGATGAGGAACATAGAGCTGAGACCTGGACACCACCATCTGTCCGCTGCACTCACAGTTGCTCCTGAAGCTCCAGGACGATGGCCTCCAGTTCCTTTTTTTCCTGCTGGCTCTGGTTCTGTAGCTCCTCCAGTCGGGCCTTTAGCCTCTTGTTCTCGGTCTCTGTGTTCTTCAGCTGAGACTCACGCAGGCGCACCAGTTCCTCCAGGTAACCCTGACAACACACAGCCGCATAGTGAGGAGATACATCCACCCTCACATACTCATATTAGACATCCACCATCTGTGGTGCTCGGTGGGCACATTTTCCCTCTAATCTATACAGCAAACACAAAAAAATAAAGTTTACATGTCATGTTTAACATATAGGAGTAACACAAGTTAACACTGTTTGATATCCTATCTCTCTGGACTATATATGATATATTATGCATATAAGACTGTTAATTCATCATCCTGAGCTGAAAATCAATATTCCAACAGAGCATTTCATTTCAAGTGACAAGTCAAGTCTCATATCTGTCCATTAAAGGCCCCATATGGTGAAAATACATTTTCATGTGTTTTGTGGTTGTTATAAATTTGGAGGTGTAAAGTAAAAACTGTTAATACATGAAGATGTTTACTTCTGCCACTCCTCAAGCCCTGTACAAGTGGATATTCTGCCAGCTTTATAAGCCAATAAGACTTTTAAGAGCTACTATGGTCAAACTGAGTTCCTCACTGCCTGCTGCTTCCAGATGAGCCATTCAAGAATTAGCAGCTGCCTTACACTTTATCAGGTTTATTAATTTTCTAGAGCTGCTTCTGCTAACTCTAAAATGTCTCAGCCATGAGCAAAGCAAACCATGTCACTGTGGTTGGCTGCAAGAGTGAACACAAGAGTCCTCATGCACTCCCAACATCTAAGGAAATGGAAATACATTATTCATTTCTTTATTGATGGCAATGTCAATACAACAATAAAAAAAAAATCCTGAGTGTTAGCATGTTGTGCAGCTAACAATTCCATTAGCTTTGGTCATATGCCAAATGGTCAGAGCTGTGTGGAAACTGTGACATAATAATAATAATAATGCATTGGTTTTATACAACGCTTTACAATTGCATTATTCATTCACTCCCATACTCGATGGTGGTAAACTACGTATGTAGCCACAGCTGCCCTGGGGCAGACTGACGGAAGCGAGGCTGCCATTCTGCGCCATCGGCCCCTCCGACCACCACCAACTACTCACTCTCACACTGCATTCACCCAGGCTTCCTGGTGTTCCCTCTCAGTCTCCCATCCAGGTACTGACCAGGCCCTACCCTGCTTAGCTTCCGAGATCTGACGGGATCGGGCATCCACAAGGCGGTATGGCCTTTACATACAGGTATGGTGTAAATTTTAAACTGATTTGAGACCTATAAACAAGTGGTTTCTTGTTTCCTGTTGTGCTTCAGTGCAAACTCAGCCAGTGTTTACATCTGTTTGCTTCTCTCCTGCTCTCTGTGCTCACATATACTGCATTTTAATACAGGGGAATTCCCTATAAAGCTGTTCTCATTTACATAGTTTCTGTTGTCAGACAATGGAGCCACCTCTGCAGTGTTTTGACCTTTAAAATTGAAATGCACATTGTGGGGACATGTGAGTCATTAATTTGCTGCAAAGGGGCACAATATAGGACCTTTAAATATGAAGCTATAAACAGCATAAAGACTTGAAATGTGAAGAAAGCTAGCTTGGCTGTTGGAGTTGATGCCTAATTACTATTAGCTGATAAACACAAAAATATGTCTGCCCACCTTCTGAGCATTGACGATCTTGAACCTTTGCTCCATCTTGCGACACTTTGTGCTCCAGCTCTCCTCATCGGTGACCAGTGGTATGTAGGGATGTTCAGGGACGCTGTCGTCACTCGTGCTGCTGTCGACACTATGTCGATCGTCATCATCACTCAGGTAATCATAGCTGCAACACAAACAGACAGTTTCAGTATCTAATTGCCTTTATGTGGAGAGTGGGCCACCTTAATAACACCAACACAAACTATAGTTATTCAAGTATTGGGACATTTCTGTAGCTGTGACAATGTTTTCACCTTTGTGTGAATTTCAAGTATGGCGTGTAGTCGATCACTGCAGAAGATTTCCCATCCAGGGCCTCCCCTTTAAGACAAAAACTATAAAGGAGAAAACAATCAGGAATTACACAAAAAATTCTAAAATAATCAGTTAGATGCCTAAAAGTGAAGACGTCCCACCTAAAGTCTATGGCTCCGAGACCTATGAGCATCCCTGTTAGCACTGTGGCTTCTTCTCTTAACATTATGGCTCCTTCTGCATAGAACCTCCTGCAGCACAGAAACAGGTACAACCGGGTGGGAACATGTTTCTAGTCACGATCAGGTGATATTACTGCATAGAGAGGTGTGAAGAGCTTCTGACCTGGTCGTCCTGCTGTCTCTCAGAGCAGTGGCGATGTATTCAGACAGTCTCTTCTCCATAAGGGCGACTCTCATCCAGGCTCTGCCCTGTAGGGGTCACCAGAGGTACAGAGATCAGGTAAAATATTCACAAAAAATACAAAAAAATAAGCTTTTATTTGATCCTTCACTATCAAAATCTCACAATCCTGCACTACATCACACAATAATTGCAAATCCTTTATGTTTATTTACTTACTTTCTCATATGTTAATGGAAAATGGTCTGCACCTTTATAGCGCCTTTTCTACTTTAGTGGTACCAAAGCGCATTCACCCATTCACACACCAATGGCAACAGAGCTGCCATGCAAGGCGCTAGCCTGCCATTGGGAGCAACTTCGGGTTCAGAGTCTTGCCCAAGGACACTTCAGCATGCGGAGGGGCTGGGGATCTAACCGCCAACCTTGTGATCAGTGGACAACCCGCTCTACCACCTGAGCTACCGTCGCCCAGATTTATGTGATCACATAAATCTGATGTGCAGACACTACTTTTAAAATAGCATGGTAATATGGAGCACTAATGGCCTAGACTAATGAGATATCAATATTCAAAAACTGCAAAATTGCTGTTTCAACAGATTTAATTTCTGGGCAACAAAACTAAACTGCATATTTTTACAATTTATTTTAATCTTTGTTTCTTTCTTATGAAATACTAAAAGTTTTACCTCTTTAGGCCTGTCTGAGTAGGGAAAATCACTCTTGTATTGAATTGTATTCCAGTCTTTAGGACTCAAAGACACTAACTAACATTATTCTTTTAGGTACTGCAGTTACGTTTCTGTTGAGGTGCAAAACTGGAGCTCATAATAGGAGTCTAGCTCCTGCTTAAATTTCACAAATTTTACATTTTCTTAGGTGACTTATTTGCTCTTCCTGTGTATTTTGCCTCATTAAGATTATCATCATCCTTTATGCAACTATGTTGATTCCTGTCATTGTAAGCAGGACTTGCCTTGGCTCGCGAGGTGCTGATGTTCTCCATGCTCTCGATGCTACTGATGCAGCTGTTGGGGACTTTACCACAGGCCAGACGGATGTAGTCCCAATAACTCCTCTGACCATCAAACCAGCTGCCAGAGCCTAGCAAGAGGAGAGATTATATATGTAACACATACAGTAAGTGTATTCATTGCAGTGCACACAGATGCTGCTGATGAGGGAATCCAGAGATTTTGTTTAAAGGCTCTTTCTTTATGTAAAAGTACAAGTATGGACAGCTGAATTAAACTGATTCCACTTAATGTTTATATAAATCAATAACAAGTCAACATTGATTCCTTGTTAAACTGTTTTAAAATGACAAGATTGGTGTTTCTTATAAATAGTATATTGTTCTCTGACGTAAGCTGCCATTCAATCCTTCTTCCAATTTTCTGTCTTCAACATGCACTTGAGCCCTGACAAATCTTCTCTGAGGTCCATTACCTTTAAAACGGTGGCTGAGGATGTGTTCAAGGATGGCTGCGAAATTGATGAACTCTTCAGATGAATCATCGATGGGCTCGGCTGTGTATTTCTCCAACAGGGTCTTGACTGAAAACCTGTGTGGCAGAGCGAGAGAGGAAAGCTGAACAGAGAGTTTGCTTGCCAAAAATAAAAGTCATCCTGGGAATAGATTAGTCCAGGAGATTAATGGATTACTGCTTTCTTTGTGTCAGTTTACTGTTGGCAGAACACGTCATAGATCTATATAAGGACTATAATTAAACATTTTTGAATCTCTATGAAACAACAGGAAACCACAGATCCAATCATGAAAAGCACAGTGTTCTGCCAGAGTAATGATTCAGTGGAACTACATATTGTATATGTTCATGTTCCTCCTGTGTGATTGTTTTGTGGGTATAACTGTGTGAACTCTCTCTGTCCACCTTCCATTTCCTGCAGACTCTCCTTTCTAGACTCCAGTCTGATGTCATCCATTTACTGTGAGGAAAAGGCGTCATGGAGAGCTTTCAGGAAGCTCCAACAACTCAATTTACTTTTTACTGGACTGCCTGGATTTATGACTCCAGTCTGATGTAACACAGTCACGCCTGTTAGGAGACCTTCCTTCCTTAAAGAACATTTTGACACACGTAAATGCAGGGAACTTACCCTTTTCACCCTTCATTGAGTTGAAGATTTCATTTTAAACTAAACTATCCCATTTACAGAAAACCTTATAGTTATTACAGTCACAGCATACAGATGGATTTTGCTAGTGTCCCTGTGGACGTCTGTGTTAATGGTAGTTTAATGTAGATCTTGGTAATGTCGAATGAATTTTAGATGATGGATCAGATCCTCGTCACTAATCCGAGTCATCTAGTCATCCTGGCATCCATTTAAACATGGATTAAGAATTTTTACTGGTTTTATGTTGAGACTGTGTGATGAGCATAATTCTATTTTCATTTATTCACTTCTTCTCTAAAAGGAAATACTTTAGAACTTTTGAGGAAATGGATTAGCCAGGACAACCAGATATAAATATCTGTATTTATCTATATAAATGGATATAGCCATCATGACGTCACCTGTTGGTTTGTGAACTTTAGTTCTGAAGTTGCCAGTTTGGCATTTGGCATTCACCATTTTGTTTTTTTGAAACCGGTGTTTACAGTATTGACTTGTCAATTACAAAGAAGCCCTGTTTTATTGTCTCTTTTACTCTGAATAGGACCATTATTCATAAATTGAACATTGTGCTGTATTCAAGAAGACCTACTAGTAACTACCATTAACTTATTAGGGAAATGTTTACTGAGGTAGCAAATCAAGTGAAAAGTAGGGACATCTTCTCACAGATTTCTATATAATCTGACTACTTTATACAGCCAGTGAAGTTGCCCCTGCTGGCTGTTAGAGACAATGCATTAAAAGTACTTCTGCACTGGCTTCACATTGAAGACCTGGAGGTTATGTCTCTCTTTTATATGCATCTAAAGGAAAACTAAAGAAAAAAAGGATCTGCACAGGGTAGCTTGCAAGGTTGCAAGTGCATATTGTGCTTTGAGCTAAAGGCTAATGCCTGCATGCTAACATTCTCACAATGACATTACTAACAGCAACATGCTAACATTCGCTGATTTACACTAGACATTGAGTACAGCTGAGGCTAATGGACCTGACATTGATTTTTATAAATTACTGAACAAATTAGAAGTTTGACCTGATAATGATCAGATGAAAAGTCATGGCCTCATGGTAGTGCTAGACAAAAAGTCAAAGAGTCATTACCAGGCTACAATGTCTGTACCAAATTAATGACAGCATGTGATTGTTGACCTATTTCAATCTGAAGTGATGGACCTACCGACCGACATCCCCTACATGGCTAGCATGGATGAATATTTAAAAATAAGTAATATGGATTCTCCCCTTCAGCTGTGGTGCTTTCTTGCTATAATATACACCCATAAACCCCCAAAACCCCCATGCTGTCGTAAACAAAATGATTTATTATTTATTTTAAGCAACATTATCCTTCTCCAGAAATGACCTCTCCTAAATATTTCCCTGGCCTCTAAATAATTCATCAGGTCTATTTGCTGCAAGAACACCTGCCAAATGCTATTTGTCCAGTGAAAAGGGCTAAATGGACAGAAAGGAACCCCTGCAGTCTGACCTCTGCAGTAAAGAGAGAGAAACTGTATTTCGGGTAGATATTGATCATGTTTTGCAGACTCACCAAGTCTGAATCTTAGTGGCTACTTTACAAGCATGCACACTGTCCGTTTTGGCGAAGTGTGTGGACATCTATAAGACAATGCTTATCTTAACACGAGCCAGTGAGGCGAGCGATTTCAGTCCCCATTGTTCCAAAGGCAACAATGTCTCATTCAGCCGCTGTGGCTGGACAATAATTGGCTGACTATCCTCAAAACGAGCACAATCCCCTGTGTTCTCACTGTATTACAGACAGCAGGGCAGTGACATGACCTAGATACACCTGTCCTCGGCTCACCGGAGGTACTCTGTTGTTCACCTATGAGTGTGTCTCATAGGTCACCTCACCTTCAGTTCTGTATAAAGTAATTGACATGTGAGTGGAGTCCACAAGTTTAGTCTGTGGACTTTAATCATACCCATGAAAAACACTTAAGTATCCGATGACTTTGATGCAACTGGACTTCCTGAGACAGAGCAGCCAGGCAGTCATGTTTCAAACTGCAGTTGTCTACAGTATTATCTGTACGGACCAAAGATTTGCAATGAAATAGCTTAAATATTATGAAATACACAAAACATTAGGGCAGCTTGGTTCTGGGTTCAAGAAGCAGGGGCCTTTCTGTTTGGAGTTTGCATTGTGTGGGTTTTCTCCTCCCACAGTCTAAAGACAAGCATGGTAGGCTAATTGGTGTTTTTAAACCAGCTGCAGGTGTGAGTGTGAGGGCACATGATTGTTTTTCTCTTTGTGTTCTCACCCAATGTCTGCTGGGATAGGCTCTGACCCTCTACGACTTTCTATAGGATAAATTGGGTATAGATGATGGATCGAAAGATGAATTTGGACCTCATGACGAATGTTAGTCTCATACTCAAACTTAGATTTGGTTTTCTTAAACTGGTGGCTAACTTCGTCTGCAGTTTGGTGCATGTCTTGCTTAGGTTTTAAGGCTTTTTGCAGAAAATAGCACTGACAGAGTGAACTGAAGCTGTAACAGTGCCAGGCCAGAAAACCAACACAATGGCCTAAAGGATGCTATAAAAAGTCAGTAGACGTGAGGGTAACTGAGTAAGGTTTCTGTTCATATCATATGGATCATAATCATTTCATCTATTGTGAACGTTCATCCATCCTTCTGTTATCTACATCCGCTTTTGTCCCGTAGACGGCTGCGGGTGCCTATCTCAGCTGATATTAGGTGAGGAGAGGTGGAGTAGAACTCGGACAGTGCGCCTTTCCATCGCAGGATTAACAAAGAGAGACAAAAAAACACACACACTGATTCTTATGGCCAATTTAGAATCACCACTTAACCTACTATGCTTGTTTTTGGGCTGTGTGGGAAGAAAAGCGATGCAGCATCATGCCCTCATCAATTGGGAGCATAAAAATACAGATCATTGCAGCTGTAACTGCAGCAGAACAACACTGCAGGAAGAAGTTTGCTGTCTTTTGAGGACGCCTGCTGAAATCTGGGTCTCCAGCCCTCGTTAGAGAACAAACGCTTCACCCTCAGAGCTTGTGTATGCACAGTGTGTGTTTACATTAGTACACAGCATCTAAGTCTGTATCTGCTGAACCTCTGGCAAAGTGGATTTGAAAGCAAATCACGAGGTCCAATCAGGCCTTGATGTACAGGCCACATACTGCCTCCCCTGCCCTGAGTCCCTGGGGTGCCAGCCAGTCCTTGCCCCAGGAAGGTTGTCGTCATAGCAACCACGCCATCAGCGCAAAGCAAATGCATTGTGGCGACAATGCATTTGCTAAACACACACAGAGAGGCCAGTCTGTCTGGGTGATGGGGGATTTGATGTAAGGAATATTCATAAATGCAAGGTCGTTTATGCATGCAGGCTGCAGGCTTCGTGTCCACGTAGGCCCACTGTCACAGCAGAGTTCATAAAAAGGACTTATGAGGATGACGTCAGTGTGGATGTCTAAATAGACTGTCTTATTATAAATAGTGACAATACACCAATCAGGAGCACCACAAGTATGATCAGCTGGAATAAATGCAGCATTCATCCTGTTTAAGCCTCCATTCATACGTGGCACTAAACAGTCTGGGGATAAACTGACCTGCACACCGTCAGGAGGTTTTTCCTCTCCACCGCCACGTTCCGAGCCGACGCTTTTTTCGAGACATCTCCCATGGCCATCGCTGCCTGCACACAGCCGGGCTCCATCCAGGAGGAGGCAGCCCCGGAATCAAAGGACCCCTCCCTGTCGGCCGCCGGCCCTCCTCCTCCTCATTCACTTCTGGATGCTGGAGAGAAGAAGAAGATGCTGATGCTGGACCGCATCAGAGCCGCTGACAGGCAGCAGCAGCGGCGGGGCTCAGATTCAGGAAGGAGGAAGCAGTTTGATGCATCAGAGCGTGGATGTGTTGTTGTTATCAGGGCTGTGCTCAGAGGACTGATCCGAATCTCTGTCCTCTCTCTCTCTCTCTCTCTCTCTCTCTCTCTCTCTCTCTCTCTCTCTCTCTCTCTGGCCCCGCCCACTTCTTGACTCCACCATGACGTAACTTGATCATCTCGCATCATGAACATGACGAATCACCTGAGCAGCTCCCCTGACACGCGCACTTTCGCAGCACTTTCCTGTTTTACCACAGGGCTCCACTGTACTGGTCCTTGGATGGTTCAAACATAAAGCAAATGCAATCTAGTATACAGTCTGAGAGGGCCCACACTGCACCTCTTTTCAGCAAATTGATGTCAGTCTATATTCCCAGAATGTGTCTTTCAAATTTCAGCTCCAAAATACTGCAAAGATGGTTTATTTTAGGGGTTTTAGCCCTGTTCTGAAGAGAAGACATCCCCACAGTGTTACATGATAACATAGAAAGGATGCAACATTCAGCAGATGATTTAAGAACATTTTTAGAATGTATTTAAAGAAATGTATCATGTATTTAAAAAGAACATACTGGAAATTTAAAGAAATCTTCCCACTGAAAACATTACCAGAACCTCGCAGAACATTCTCATAACATTTTTAGAACGAAAGAATTCTGGCTTCATATGTACACTACAAAATAAGCTATCGAAGGACATATGTATACATATATACATCTTCTTAAAACTGTTTCATAACTAAATAAATAGTTTGTGAGTTTGTCATGGATCTCCCACATTAAACAGGCATATATTGTAATCCAGGCAGCTGTTTGTCATGGTTAAGTCCTTGTAGCTCTGAGTTTGTGCAAATCAAACATTAAAAATGAATTTCTGCATCCATGCAAATGCTTAACAGTTGTGTAGCTTGTATGTCCTTCGGTAGCTCAGCTGGCAGAGCGGAGGACTGTATGAGAAAGATCACAGTTATCCTTAGGTCACTGGTTTATCTCCGGCTCGAAGGATGAGCTTTATATATGTGGCTATTTAGACTGAAATTATGTAAAGTTGTATTTAACAGGCAAAACTTTAACTTGACAAGCAGCTGCCTGTCTTAGTCTATATGTCTTTATAATGTGAGCCATTCATGACACAAGGCCAAACAAAGGTCGTGATCGTAGTGTGTAGGTGTTGCAAGCAGACAATTTTCATTATATGAAAGGCTCATGCTTTGAGTCGGACTTGAACCAGAGACCTAAAGATAAATATCAGCTCCACCTAAAGTCCTTTTCTCTACTAATCATGCCAAAGCTGTGGAACATCTGACAGCTGAACATGTTTTAAATGCTTACTTATTATTCCTGTTGTATTCTATCTGATTCTTTATTACTACTTTGTTGTGATATACACCGATCAGCCACAACATTATGACCACTGACAGGTGAAGTGATTAATATTGATCATATTGGTACTATGTGGTGTTCTGCTGGAAAACCTTGGATTTTAACATCCGTGTTGATGAGACTTAGACACCCAAATAAACATTGTCCCAGAACAAGCACACTCCATCATGCAAATGGCAATCCCAAAATGTCAAGAAAATGCACCCCACCACATGGCAAAAAACATTAGACAATCAGGAACATCTTGAGGAACATGACAATGGCCCAAGATGTTGATTTGACCTCCAAACTTCCTAGACCCCATTCTGATCAAACATAAACAGTGGAACAAGTTTGATTGACAGAGGCCCCACTGCACAAGCCAGAGTACCCAAAGGATCCACTTCCAACATCTTGGTGCCAGACCCCATAGGACACCCTGAGAGGTCCTCTTGTCCATGCCCAATGGTTCAGAGCATTTTTGACCACATAAGGGGGAGAGGCAGGTGGTCATAATGTTATGCCTGATTGGTGTATATGC
>OMNN01101228.1:6353-27919 GCA_900302755.1 Chromis chromis
CCTTGAGCAAGGCCCTTAACTGCCCTGACTGCTCCCTGGGTGCTGCACCACGGCAGCCCACTGCTCCTAGTATGTATAGTTAAGGTTAACTTGAATAGGATGAATGCAGAGAAGGAATTTCCCCAAGGTTAGTAAATTGATTGATTTACCTATTATATTATAAATTGCTTTACTAACCTTGATGACTTTCTCCACGCCTGAGGAGCAGATCATGTAGGTGTGAGGGTTGAAGCGGACCTGGTTCACGATGGACCGGTGACCCTTCAGGACCATGAAGGCCCCGTTCACCACCCGACCTGGACCTCCTTAAAAGGAACGGCATGTTAACGTGACGCCGGCAGACAAAATACATCAGCTCAGAGTCGCAGAGACAACAAGGACTCCTTAAAACAAACACTCGGCCTGATTGTGGACACAGAAAACACAAGACGGTGAAATACTGCAGCCGTGACCCTCATAATACCCCATTAGTCTGACACCAAATAGGCCCTGTGCACATACTTTCAGTGTGAGTAACTCCGGGGAAAAAGAAATCCATAAATGTGTCAGGTGGTGCCATAAGAGCTACAAATACCACATTCTTGGATTGTTGCATTTTTGGGGGATTTTCCTCGCGGAGTAATTACATCTCAGGCATGTTCGCAGAGAGAAAATGTGCTTTTCTCTGGCGTTTTATTCAGCTTGGGCAAGTGGGAACTTTAAACCTGGAGCTGAATTTAGTGCAGTTTGATTTGAGCAAGAAGAGAAAATATGAGACAACACAAAGAGGCAGACGTTTGATAGAAGATATGCTGCAGTTACTCATGCCTGGAAAGTCTATTATGACCAAATGAACTGAGGGCAAACCGCAAGTCTGTCGTCTGTTTTCTCCTGCTGAAAGTTACGGTGACTGAAATCCGGTTTGTTTTGCCGACTAGAAATCTTTAACCTTGCAGAACGAGCCTCTGTCCTACAAAACAAGCTCCCTTTTAAGTCTGTTTACAAGCTCGCTGATGAAAAGAGTCACTTTCAACAAACCAAATTCAAACTCACACACAAGAAAAACACATTTTTTCCCCACTTTTGTGCTGACTCGGCAGAAGACGATCTCACACTGGGAGCCAGACGATTAAATCCTTCTGCTCCTTTTGTCTTTTCAAAAAACAGCCATAATAACCGCTCTATGATAAATAAGCAGCCAGTGCAGACAGATTTAATAACTCACCTGCTTCTGGATCCTTCGGGATTTTCCACATGTAGAGGTTGAAGTCGTCCGAGCCAGACAAGATGTACTGAGGAGGGAAAACGAGAGGATGTTTAGATTTAAGTCGGCTCCATTTTCTAGGACAAAACTTTCCATTTCATATCTCGTATGTTTATATATATATACCCTAAAAGAGACGAGCCCCGGGGACGTCAACGTGAAGCTGAAAACCAGCAGATCTTATCGCTGCGTCTAATAATGTGCGATCAAACAGCGTCTTTACGTGACATGACAGTCTGACCTGAACAGGGCTGCTGCTGCTCCCCGACTGAACTATTATTACACTTTGTCAACAGATGGTTCCACTTAAGGCTGTCATTTAAAGTAGGTTTTGACAGAGTTGGGACGGCGAATGCTTACTGTTCTTATACATGTCTTAAAGTAAAAGTAGAGAGAGAACGCCTGGAAGAAGATGACTTTTTTTTTAGGGATGTACCATAATATTGGCCCAACCATCGGTGTTAGTCAATAAAAGCTTTAATCTTTTGAACCCCAATGTTATTATTTAATTAAATATCACAAAAATTACACTATTTATCAGAGTCAGGAACCATAAACACAAGAAAAATAGTCCGATTTCCAACTTTCCGACAGTCCTTGAACTAATCATGCCCGACTTTCGGTTTAATCAGGAAAAATAACCAAATCTAAGCTTATAAAAATAAAATTTTAAAGTAATTTTAAGCCATGTGTCATTTAAAAATGTAAAAATGCAATTTAAGCCCCGAAATTCTAGCTGATGATAAGTTGTCACAATTTAATGATCGTTTTCTGTTCATTTTATGGGGTGTTGCACGTTGGCTCGGTTGTTAGCACCGTCGCCTCACAGCTAGAAGATCCCCGGTTTGCCTCCCGGTTAGGACGCCTGGGATCTTTCTGTGTGGAGTTTGCATGTTCTCCCTGTGCAGCGTGGGTTTCCATCAGGTTCTCCAGCTTCCTCCCACAGTCCAAAAACATGCTGAGGTTAATTGATGATTCTAAATTGTCCGTAGGTGTGAATGAGAGTGTGCTTGGTTGTCTGTCTCTATGTGTAGCCCTGTGATAGACTGGCGACCTGTCCAGGGTGTCCCCTGCCTTCGCCCGAGTCGGCTGGGATAGGCTGATAATAATAACACAGCCTGAGTTGTCATAACCATGTTTTTGTCTCAAATTCGAAATGAGTAGCGCCTTCAGCGTATATCTGTGATCTTGCTGTAGATGGTAATTCGTTATTACAGCTGGTATTTCTTGAATTGTTGTGTGACATTTTCACTGACTGAACGCTTCCTCGACAGCTCGGCCACTGGAACAGTTTCATTGTGTCTTAATCAGGGTTCATATGACTGTGTGTGCGCAGACACCCATGCTGGCTTTATCTTTTAGTCGGCCTTTTTCCTGTGAGACGGCTGTTTATTCATCTTAGACAACTATGCTTCCTGCCACACCCATCATTTCTGTGTCTGCAGGCCTTTTTGTGTATGTGCATGTTGACATAAGAATGTGTGTGTTGTCAGAATGGCATCTCAGCAGACATCAACTTTAACCAAGAAGTATAACTGTATTTTCATCAAAGTGAAACCACAGTGTACAGTCTTGTGACTATAAAGGCATCAGAACTGCAAAATACTAAGTTTGTTTAGTCCTTGCAGAGAATTGTGGCTTGTCTGAAACTTTAGGGTCTAAAAATTAGCTCATAAACTGTCAGGTTTGTTCTGCACTACATAACTGCATCATTCATTGGATTATAACTCATCATTCATGTGTTTCGCTGTGCTTCAGGTCTAATCTTTCGCTACCCAGAAGAGGACTATGAGTCTTTTCCTCTGTCGGAGTCAGTTCCACTCTTCTGTTTGCCAATGGGTGCCAAGATCGAGTGTTGGGCACCAAACACTCGGGACCCTCTACCCGTCTTCTCCACATTTGTCCTAACCATCTCTTCTGGTGAAAAGGTGAGACGCTGCAAGCTCTCGTTAATAAAAAATGAATCGAACCGAATGCCCCACACCTGACCATCTTCAATTTGACAGATTTTGTTTTTGTAAAGTGGTGAATGTTGATTGAGTAACATTAGTTTTTAAGTTAAAAACTCTTTAAAAAAATTGGGGTCATGTTGATTTGTGTGTTGTTTTCTTCTTTTCAATCTGTGGATCAATGTTTGAAGGGCCATAACTTGAGAAAAAAATGTAGCTAGAGTCCTGAAATTTTGTAGGCTCATTGATATGTACATGTGGTTTTCAATGGTATAACCCTGCTTTGACAGAATAATACAAACCAGTTATATGATGGGGTTGTACCATTGACCTGTGACCAGACATTTTACATGTTTTACTTCGTAACATGCATAAAAAAAAATAGACAATAGATGGTCGGGCTTAATCTTTTTTTTTTTTATCTGGTGAATTGAGGTAGCAGCTGGATAGCTCAGTGCCAGACCTTGGCATGGGAGTTGGTGGTTCAAATCCCGGTCAGGGCGCAGGTATCCAGTGTGGACCCTTAGGCAAGGTCCTTAATGCTGCCCCACCTACCTACCTATGTACGTCGCTTTGGATAAAAGCATCTGCTACATGAAACTGTAGAATTGTAGAATGACCCTACAACTAACATAATAAAGGAGGAAGGGCTGCACGATTAATCAAACGTTTTTTGGCTTCCATCGTTAAGTGAGCATGATCAGCTGCAATACTGACTTTTTAAATGCTCATTAAAAACGCTACTATTAGAAAACATCCCATGTAGGTAAAATTACTTGACTTCTACTTGGTTTAAGTGCCTTGTTTCACTGCCTTGCCTTTGTTTTCAAACTCATTTTCGCTCACATCTGTCTGAGTTGCAAGTGACTAAGTGGGGAGGCTTGAGACTCCTAGCTATCTAGCTATTGTAGCCTGCATGTGAGGCGTTTAGGGAACATCAGTAAATTGTAGTATACTGACAAACAGATGTTCAGCATGTGAGGCATTTTGGGTTGAATTTTGTTTTACGTTTTGAATTTCGGTGAAGAAATTAAAATCATTTATTATTTTGATGCAAATATTTGTACATTAGCAAGAATGTAGCACAACATGGAAGTGAAAGCAGTAAAGTGGGATTAAAATATCTTGTCCCTAAATTCAGTGAATTGTGATCTCAGTCTCGATCAAATGAATCGTCCTTTTGGCTGTTATCGCGCAGCCCTTAAAGATTCATTGTTTGGAATACCAGAAAGTTCGCAGGTATACATCCTACGTGTCCTTATCTGCTGCCAGGTTTATGGATCAGCCATCCAGTTCTACGAGCCGTATTCAGTGGATCTGTTGAGCGAGAAGCAGAAGATCCAGCTGGGCCTGCTCACCACGGTGGAGAAGAAGATGATCCCCAACCGGCCTGTAAACACCAACAAATGCATCTGTCTGCTCTCCCGCTGGCCTTTCTTTGAATCCTTCCGCAAGTTCCTGATGTTCCTCTACAAGCTGTCTGTCTCGGGGCCGCACCCACTGCCTATTGAAAAGTAGGAACCTGCTATTGATAGGCTGTTTATTTTTAAAAGGTGACATCTGACTGCAGCGATATTTACTTCTGTTTGTTCTCAACAGGCACATCTCGCACTTCATGCACAATGTGTCATTTCCTTCCCCTCAAAGACCCAGAATCTTGGTCCAGGTGAGAATTTGTCTTCACATTGTTTTAGAAACCAAGATTTCTTTCAGATTCTTCAATGATCAGGACTCTTTAGGGGTCACACCACCTGTTGCATGACTAATTGTTCTTTTCCTGGCTGGAGAAAGCTTTTTATAAGTCTGGAAGTATGTTTGGGGATATTGTTTCATTTACCCAAATCCATCCTGCAGCATAAGAATCTGCCTGTACTCAGCAATTCTGTTAAAATTTCTAACTCCTTTTGCAGAAATGCAGCCACAAACATGCAAAGGAATCTCCCCCATGCTTTACAATTTCCCATATATGCTCACCCTTGTAACGCTTTCTAACTCTTCGGCAAACTAACTGTTGTGAGGCATCATTTTGGAGGAAACATTGACTGATATGTCTTTCATCTGCTGCACTCAGATTCCATGTTGCATTTCCAGCTCTCAACCTTGACAGTTTAGCTTATACAGCATATCTGGAAACACCTGTGTATTGAAAATGTCTGTCTGTGAGAGGCCTTGCTGGTGCAGAATGACCACATTGGGACCTGCTGCTAGAACTGTAATTGTATTACCATTCACTGGGCTATATGCCGACAAATTCCTGATTTCTTTTTTTCAGGAAAGTGGTCTGTTACTTGACTTTCTTTAACAGTGTACAGCTATCTCACTGGAATATTTCACAGTTTGCTAAAAGAATGTTGGGGAATCTAAAATGTGACATTGCTAAACACTGCATAGTACTGTATGTGATTTAGTTGTTTTATCTTATTGACATTATTCAATTTTTTCTGCAGCTCTCGGCACATGACACTTTGATCCTGTCCCAGCCTGTGTGCACACCTTTACCCCTCAGGTACGTTGGACCTTTACAATGCAACACTTTAATTTCTCCACAAACTTCCTGCACACACAGTTCTTTATATTTGATCATTTTGTTTCCATTATTTGATTCCTGAGCAGACTAAAAGAAAAAGACGAGCGTATTGTCCCAGTTTCTAGTTTTTTTTCTCCAGGTCCTGACACTAAAAACAGCAACTGACTGCCCTCTTTCTCCCTCTGAATGCAGCCTTATGTAACCTTGAAATCTCACAAAACAGTGATTGGCAGGCGTTGTGCGAATTTACATTCAACCTAATGTTTCCCATTGTTGTTGCTGCCTTTGTAGTTGCGATTTACGAGGACTAACCTCAGACTTTGAGTCACAGTTATAAATGCTTTCCAGAATGGTCATATTGGGTTTTGAAGCAGCATTATGGAAACACAGGGAAAATGCATTAGCAGACTGAAACAGTGGATCAAGTGGACACCTAATGGGATAATGTTTTAACATTAGATTTGCAGAGTTGAACAAACAGATATTTTTTTATTTTACTTGCAGTGTTATTAGATTGTGTTATATTTTAAGTTGATGGCCTTATTTTGTCCATCTTCTTCCTGTTATTTCACATATGAGGTCCTAACACTGTTGTTTAAATCAGTGTTAAATTACATGTGCTTGTATTTCTGCTTACTTCCTTGTTTCTGACTCATGTCTGATCCAGTTACAAGCCAGGTTATAAACCGCTTCACACTCCTCTAATCCTTTTATGTTCCCTCTCCTTTGATTTCTGTCGTGTTTTTCGTCCCACACCTGAACTCACCTGCTCATTCCTCTTCCTCTGTTGTCTCTCTTTCTACCAGCGGGGCAGACTACGGCACTCTGCTGATGAATCTGGGCTCTGAAAACTGCGCCACACTGCTGCACTTTGTCCTGCTGGAGAGCAAGATCCTGCTGCACTCGCTTCGGCCCGCCGTGCTCACAGGAGTGGCTGAAGCCGTGGTGGCTGTGAGTGGTGCTCAAATATGTTAATTTATTCGAGTTTTGGCGAAATCTGCAGCTGTTTCGTTTGTTTAAGTTAGTTTATGATGGAAGATTTCAGAGGGACAGTATAACTGCATGCTTTGGTGCTCCACTTAGCTTAAATCTGCACATACATTTACATCTCTGCATATCTTTATTTTTTTAGCTGCCCTATACATGAGCACTGAATGGAGCTTATAATAATCCATTAACATCTTTACTGACCACATTATAAATTTATATACACATATGTTTCCTGGAGAATTAAATCAATAGCTCTGTTGATGCATTAAGTTCTCGAACAAAACACAATGTCCATGACCCAGCTGTTTACTCAAAGAGCAACTTAAGTTCAGGAAATAATCATTTTCAAGCACCTTTAAAGTATAATAATTATTACATCATTTATCAGAGCTGTATAGGGGAAAATTATCCTCATACATACATGAAAAAACATTAATTATGAGATTATGAAAAACACAGCTTGTGATTTAATTATTTAGTTGCCCAGACACAACATTTATGTACAAGTTAAACCTGGTTGCTTACATTAAAAAAGTAAAATCACACAGAGATAAACATGTAAATTCCTTTGACACTAATTCGCCTTAAAAGCATTCCAGAGAGTGAACGCAGCACCCGGTGGAACTATAATTATCGTAACTGTTAATTTTATTTGCTTTACTTTTTACGACTGTAAATAACAGCCGGTTAAAATGTTATGATGTAGAAACTGTAAAAGCAGAGCCGCTGTAACGGGTTCTGCATGCCTCACTTTTAACGCAGATTTCCTCGCCTACAGACACTAAATCAGAAATTATGATCATGACGTCCTCAGTGAGTTCAACGTGATCATTAGTAACAGTGAGCTTTTAACAGCGTGTACAATTTAACATATGTACATGCATACCTTTGATTATGCAGTAATTACATCGAGGCCACTTACACTACTGGTATTAGGTGATTATTATTATTTCAACTTTCACTGTGAAGTCGTGAGAATATCTAATTCTAGCATGGATAGAGGCTCATTAGTAATTTCTTAACACATTGAAATAAATGATTGTAAACGGGAATAAAGATGCAGATAAACATTTTGTTCTTTTACATGAGGATGATCTGGTTGAGAATGTACATATGTACATGCAACTGCCATTTACAGACGTCCACTAAACACCTCGCATGCATCAGTGGACACTACAACTTACTGATGTTGCATAAACGCCTCACATGCTCAAAATGGAAACCGTATCTAAAGTGTCCTGCTTTAACCCCCAACATAATAACTTCACTGTGTAGTGCGCAGGTTTAATATTAGACACATTCATAAACAATTTCTCTTGCCACAATAAGTTACCTTCCCCCTGTATGTTTGACATTTTTCTTTTTTTTTTCCATCTTTAGAAACACGAATAATGAAAATAGTAACGCAGACAAAAAAAATTTGTCTGAAATATTTATACATAACATTAACTAGCACTGTTCTGAAAGGTGGGAGTTACTAAATATAGCCTGTTAAAGTCGCTGTCTTTATTCCTGTAACTTCAGTAGTTATTCATGTTAATAATTAAATTGTTATGTAAATATATTTGTCATTCTGCCATTATATCAGGTCATTAAATCTGAAATCCAGTGCTCTGGTCAACATAATATCCCAATAATTCTTCCATTTCTCCAGCTTTTTGAACTTATTTTTAAGAGTTTGGTTGTTCATTCTCCAGCTCCATAAGCATTGTTGATCTCTTTTAATACCTAGGATGTCTTAAAATTCCCCCGAATGTATCCGAGGTGTCACAGTTATTAGTTAAAATAAACAAACGTTGTATCTTATGCAAATGAAGTTTGTCGTTGCTGCCCAGATTTCATTTTGGAGTCTGATATTGAAAGACTCCAGTGATAAAGTGCAAAGAAAATGGACTTTCAAATGACAGTATGTGTTTGTGTATGTGTAATATAAAGGCTTGTTCCATTGTCTACCAGGTTGTAGTGACCCTGATTCTCCATCTTGTCTCTCTTCAGATGATCTTTCCCTTCCAGTGGCAGTGTCCCTACATCCCCCTGTGTCCACTTTCTCTAGCGGGCGTCCTCAACGCCCCACTTCCATTCATAGTGGGTGTGGACTCTCGCTACTTTGACCTTTATGACCCCCCACCAGATGTTGTCTGTGTGGATCTGGACACCAACACCATCTACCTGTATGCTCTATTTACAACTCTCGTAATGTCGCAGCAATACTACTGTTAATCCAAAAGTTAATTCCAGGTGTCTCTCCTGTTACTTCCAGCTAACTTACTTTGTGGGATTGTGTGTTACAGGTCTGACGAGAAGAGACACAGCAACTGGAAGAACCTCCCTAAGAAGCCCTGCAAGAGTCTCATTAACTCGCTAAGCAACTTGCACCACCAGCTGGCCACCGGTACAAACCACACCTCACTTTCCCCTGTAGCAAAACCACCTCCGTTTACCTACTGATTAAAAGATAAACATGAAATTACAGGGAGTGGAAACTAGCCACAAACAAAACTAAATCTTTATCACAACATTATAAGCTTCAATAAAATTATATTCTAAGCACCTGATGTATTTTCCCCTCTGTAGTAATATATGGAGCTTCAAGACTGAAAAAAATACAGTCAAAAGATGACAATATGAATAAATGATAATAATAATAATAATACTAATGATACTACTACTACTATTACTTTCTGCGTTTAAATCACTAAAGCAGTAAAGAAGACTTTGGGACTAGCTAGCTTAGCTAAAAACAACTTTAGCGAAACACAGCATTAACCTTTTTGGCTAGCTGAGCTAATTTTTGTCACTGAACACCACACGTACAGTTAAAGTATGTGATGGGAATCATTCATACACTGTACGTTTTACTGATGTAGTACTGTATATACTTTTAAATATTTAATGCACAAGCTAATGCTAACAAAGTAAGTAAGCTAATGCTACTTTAAAGATCACACACAGCTTGTTTCAGTCTTAATTAAATTAACTTAAGCTTCAGCTGTGTGTTTCTCGTCTTCATCGAGGGCCATAATTGTGAAGTAGTAATAGTAAAACATTAAAGTTAAATTTTTTGATTATTTATTTACAAAAAAAACTAAACTGGAATCAACATGTACAACATTTTCCCAAATACCACAGATGATACCACAGCAATGTTCTTGAAAAAAATAGTGACTCAACATAATACAGATATTTCACTGCTTATATGTCTAATTGGCATCCATCCTTGTAACAAATCTGCTATGTATGTATGTACACAGCTTGCAGTTCAGCCCAGAAAGTCCCTGAATTTTTGCTGCACGACTGTTTGGTGTGGATGAGTCAATACTAGCTTTCCAGTTACGTCGAGGAGCACAGAGTTTTTTGTTTTAAACAGAATGTGGTTAGAGTAAATGCTTCGATTTCTTGGCAAAATTTTAAATGAGACATATAGAATAAAGTGACTTTGGTCAAATATTGTGAAGTTGCTCAACTGGAAAGTTCAAGATTCAGCAGTTTCTTGCTCTAATAAATGGTGATTTTGTAAATACAGGATGCCTTTTAAACCCACCCGTAGATTTTGGGGTTCAGAGGGTTAAATGTGTGCAGAAACCCAAAAAAGTAAAATGGAGTTAAACATTTGAAAGAGTAGGAAATTCTATCAAATTGTTTAGATGGGCTCTGGTTTGTCTTTTAGTTTCAGTCCGTCAAACAGCACAGGACGGCTCAGCAGTGGACATGACCCCCATCGAGGCGGATTTCACCTGGCACAAGAAGAAGACGGCTCTGGAGATGGAAATTCAGGAGACCTTCCTTCGTTTCATGGCTTCCATCCTGAAGGGCTACCGCAGCTACCTCAAACCTATCACCCAGGCGCCCTCTGAGAAGGCCACTGCCGCAGACTCCCTCTATGACCTGCAAGGTGAGTTCTTTAAATTAAAAGGTGCTGCATGACAACCAAAGTCAGAAAACCATAGAAGTCAACACATTTTGTTTGTGGGGCACACAAGGCTATGGATTTGTTGATAGCTTCCATTTGCAGCCACACCTCATATATATTTTTATTGCCATCTCTATTTCAAGGTGCATCTCAACTATCAATCAATCACAGTGTTTTTAGAAATCAATCACCATTCTCATCAGCTGGGATAAGAGTTTATTAATGCTCGTTGCTGGGAAATTGGCTCCTTTAGCTTCACTGTGATAGATTGATTTGGAGATAAATAGAGTGAAGGACGTATTTAAACACTTTTCAAAATAGCTGCACGTTGATTGATTTATTAATGAGGGTCACTTAGGGGTTTTAAATACACAAAAGGGCAGCAAACCAGTGCAAATGTTTGCTATTTTTACAGAATAAAAGCAATCAAACCCTGCATGTTACTGCAAAAATCAAGAATGATTCTGAATTTTAGTTTAACTCGACCACAATCTCTTCCCTCCCTGTAGGTTTTCTTAAAAGCAGAGACCGAGCCCACCAGAAGTTCTACTCCCAGCTCACCAAGACCCAGATATTCATCCGCTTCATCGAGGAGTGCACCTTCGTCAGCGACAAGGACACCGGTTTGGCCTTTTTCGACGACTGCGTTGAGAAGGTGATTACCGTCGCAGCGTCAGGCCTCCCTCGGATGTGTACAAACCGCACGCTGTTGTTTTGTTTTTCTCTTCCACCGGAGGTTTCCTTCCAGGAACAAGCCTTTGTTTTTACGCTGGTTTATTGGCAAAATAACATTTGTACGCTGGGAGACTAAGGAAGCTAAAATTTCCTCTGATTCATTCTGTTCCCTTTGCTCTCTTTCCTCCTCATGCAGCTTTTTCCCTCTGATAAAATCACCGACAAGGGCACCAAGGTAATTGCTTACACTGTAATCAGATTTCCTCGCACCTTGTTTTTTTTCATATTTGGTACTAACTTATGAAGATAAATACTTTTTAATTTTCTCCCTTTGATAAATGTTTTCAGCAAGGGGGCGTCGACATTTCCTGCTTTTCTTCTATCCTTAAATCTAACCTCAATCAAATAAGCATGTTTTACTGCCTGATTGGAAAATACTTGCAGTTGAGTGTTTTTTCAGCAGCTCAACTCTTTTGCCTTGAATGTGAACTTTGCTGCAGGTTGAAGGAGAGTCATCTGAGGACACGCGACTGCTGGAGCTGGACGAATCTCAAAAGAGTGAGCACACCGTCTTCGTCATGCCTCCTGAACCTCCACCTGGCGACGGGCCCGAAACAGCTCCTCGATACACGTAAGTCTTTACTTCATTGAACAGAAAAACAATCTTAGTGCTCACTTGACCTTCCAACAATCTTATCTTGTGCTCTCCAGCTATAAAGGTTTCCCCAGGCTGCAGATGAATATGTTTGACCGTCCCAGAGTTTTACGTCCGGCACTTAGCAGCAGAGCAGCCGGGGCCAGTTTGTCCAGCAGCCCTGCTTTGCTGGCTAAGAGAACAAAGCAGGTGTGTACAAACTTATTTGGTCAGCAGAATACCTACTGAAACAGACCTCTGTGTTTTAGGAACCTCAACCAGCATCAAAAATTAACTTACCACACTCTGAATCATCGATCCTCACCTACTCCAACAGGAAATCAAGCTAGCGTACAAGATGGCGAAGCGTTTCTACTCCAACCCGCCGCTGTGGGCTCGCTGTCTGTTCAGCCACTGCTACAGCTTGTGGTTCATTTGCCTGCCAGCGGCTGTGCGACTGGCCAAGTCGAAGAGTCGCGCCATGCAGCAGGCGTACAACGTCCTGTTAAAGATGAGGACCACCGAGGTGGAGGTGCTGGATGAGGTACGGTCACAATATGCATCAAAATATTTGGATTATCTAGTTTGATGATGTTTTGATTGTGACTAAAAATGATTGTGTTGTTGTGTGTCTGGCTTTCAGGTGTGCTACAGAGTGGTGATGCAGCTCTGTGGTGTGTGGGGTCTTCCTGTAATGGCGGTGCGAGTCCTGGTTGAGATGAAGAAAGCTGGAGTGCATCCCAACGCTATCACATATGGATACTACAACAAGGTAATATATGTCGCTGAGCACTTGAACCTTCTGAATCCCAAGCAGTTTCTGGGCATGTTTTTGTTCCTTCACATTTTTACTCACTGTGGGTATCATCATGGATACAACACATCTATAACTGACAGTAGAGAGGACTCAGAAATGTCTTTTCGTGCAGTATAACAAACGTATGATGCCATACATTATAAAAAACTAAAAAAGTAAGTTGATTTTTTATTTTATTTTACATCTTACCATAACTGAAAAAACAAAAAAAGTTATTTTTCTCTCATATCTCTACTTTAAAAACTGTGTTTTGGTCTTACTGATATACTGGCTAATGTCATTTTATCAACATGTATTCCGGAAATATATCGTCATCCTTCCATCTTCTCTCTGCAGGCCGTCTTAGAGAGCCCGTGGCCGAGCCGAAATCGTAGCGGCCTCTTTATGTGGACCAAGTTGCGTAATGTACTTCGCGGAGTGACTCAGTTCAAACAGGCCTTAGACCGCACATCCTCCAAGAAAGAATCCACACTAACCACCACAGGTAGGAATTAAATATATACAGGTCTGCAGTGTTCACTCTCATTCTGTTTGTTTGCTGTTTTACTCAAGCTTCTCTTCCTGTGTCCTTCTGTAGCTGCATCAGTAGGCGGATCAGCAGTCACTGATTCTGACCGTTTGAGTCATGGAAGTGCTGACAGCTCCAGTGAGGTCAACGGTGAGGAGCATAATCTGTTTGCTCCGAGCCACAACATGGGAGACACAGCAGACAGCCACTGTAGTACAGGTACTGATTCCACACAGCTACAGGTCTCAAGCTGGACACAAAAAAAAAATCCCCTTTCAAAATGAATATATGAATTGAAGTTAATATGACCTGGTTTGTGTGGTTTTTGTGATCTGCAGGGAGACAGTCTGATCAAGGCTACGGCTCTAAGGATGAGTTACACCAGGAGCTGGCAGAGCCTTCACATACAGCTGTTCCTTCAGCTGATGAGAGAAACAACCCCAAAACACAGCGCAATGGTAAGAAAAGTCCAGTCACTGTTATTTATACAATGTAAAAAATTATTATTGTTATTTAATTTATTTATTTATTTATTTATTTTTTACAGTTTCTGTCATTTTTTGAACAATTTACTATTCCACTGTATTCCGTTTTCTTAAAAGTACACTATTTTTCATATTTAAATCAGCAAAAAATTGTTATTTTACAAATATTTGCCATTAGTTATACTGTTATACGGTAAAAATCACAGAAAAAAGTATTAATATACTGTAAAAAAAAACAAAAAACAGGCTAAAACTGTACAAAAGGTCCACAACATACTTCCAGCACTGCTCAAGTGGCAGCCTGTTGCAGTAGCTGTAAATTTCCCCGTTGTGGGACGAATAAAGGATTATCTTATCTTATCAAAAATCTGTATTCTAACAAATGCTAAAAAAAAACCATAAAATTCCACTATTTATTTTACTATATTTAAATCAGCAAATAATAACAATTATTTTGCCGTTAACTGAAAGAAAATGTTTTGATATAAAGGACTGAAAAACATACATTTTATAATCTGTTATCTTAAACTTGTTCAGGTTTTGTTAAATTTCAGATAATACGATAATCCCACAAAAAAAATATTATGTGACCATAAAAAATATTAAGGCCTGACAGTATTATTAATTACTGAGATTAGACTGATGAATTTGGCAGTAAAGTTATGACCCTACAAAAATATACATGAAAACTGAGCAAATCTGAGGATTCCCAGGATCTGAAGCTCATGTGCTACCAAGGTTTACATCCACTTCTACTTCTGCTTTTTAAGGTTGTGCTTGCACCATGACCCCTGTTATTTCATGCATATCGATGTTCTCATACTACATGTGTTTTGTTTTGTTTTCTAACCAGGAGGTGACATTGCTGGTTCAGTGGACAGTGCAGTCGTTGTGGCAGAGCCTCCCAGTCCTGTCGATGTACCCTCACCTGTCCCCAGTATTGTTAAACTGTCCACAGGAAGCTTTGATGGTGGCAGGGAAACAGGTGAGGAAGGAGATGAACTTGTGAATGTTTTTTAAGTCTCATCTTTAAATGTGGAAAGATAGTTTTGTTTCCAAATTAAATTTTGTTTCATATTTGCAATCCCAAATTAAATAAGCAGCTTTGATTGTATCTGTGTATATTGTGCAGGCACAGGGAAACTGTTCAGGAGACACAGCAGCAAGACTGATAATGTGTCTCTACATGAAGAAGATGCCTCACTTCCATCAGGGGACGTAGCTAAACCATCTCAACAGCAGCGGCAGAAATCCTTCTCCGAACGGAGCTGCAGCTTTAGCGCTGAGACTCGTGCTGGGATGCGTTTGGAGAAAGGCGTGGACCACATGGCCAGCCAGATGGGCGCCGACGCTCGAATCCTGGCTGCAGCGCTCTCTGGAGGTCAGAGTCCACCTCCTAACAGTGTGTCCAAAGCACTTTTTAAAGACCTGGAGGAAGAACCGGAGGATGATCAGGTCTTCACTGTTCGGACGCTGCCAGAGGAAGAAGGCCAAGGAGCACCGGAGGAAAGGAAGGGAGATGATAAAGAGGTGAAGGGGACTGAGGTGAATGTGGAGAGTCGAGAGAGAAAGGTCACTGAAACACAGGAACATGAGTCTGGAGCTCGAGGAGCAACTTTGGAGAGGGCAAACGTCAAGGTGGGCGCTGATCCACTTTCCCTTCTGGTGTCGGAGAGCGAAGAGTCGGCCTCCGTTACCAGTCAGGAGCTGCCACGCTCCGTCCCTGCTGTGGTGTCCCGTAACCTGGCTGAGGAGATAGAAATGTACATGAGCCTGAAGAGCCCGCTGGGTGCTAAATCCTCCAGCATGGAGCTCCAGCAGTCCCAGGGAGACTCCACGGACGCCCCTCAGCCTAAACAGGCTATAGAGCGGAGGTCCAGCCTCCCGGTGCCACCTATCAAAACTCCAACGGGCTCACCAGGCGACACACCCAAACGCAGCCCCAGCACTGTTACTCGTTCCAAGACATTTGCAGCCAAGACGAAGACACCTGGAAGCACCACAGCGAGTCCAGGCCCCAGATCGTCCTCGCTGACAGCGCTGGTCAAGTCCTCGCAGGGAGGCTCGCTGGGCTCTGTCATTAACTCCATTTCAGGCATCAAGATGGACACACTCTTGTCGGGGCCAAAAATCGATGTGCTTAAGTCGAGCATGAAGCAGGCGGCAAATGTGGCCAGCAAGGTGTGGGGGGCCGTGGCATCAGCTTACTCTTACTCAGATGACGAGGTGAGTGTTATCAGAGAGTAATTCCAGATGTTCAGAGCAGATTTTGCAATGATGCTTATCAAACCTGATAAAATACCTGATACACTTAGACACAGCTCATCTGTTCCTTGATTTTGACTGATTCAATGCATTTTAAAAGCTTTTTAGTCACTGTTAAGTAATTTCCCCTTATTTCTATCTGACTTTTCTCTACAGGATGAACAAGCTCAGACCGGTGGCGGCTTTCCAGCCCGTCTAGATGAGCACATGCTGTCTGAACATGACTTGGATGAGAGTCCTGAGAGAAGAACCATCCCAGGGTTGGTCGCTAACGGTCTGAACCAGAGCTGCACCAGTCTGGGCAGCAGCAGCGGCAGCAGTGACACCGGCCGAGGGACCCACCAGACACGTAAGTATTACACTTACTGGTATAAATATATCAGGAATGTGAAAGAAAAGAAAAGCCGAGTACTTCCTGAGGTCAGGATTGATTTTCTGTCTGTCTGCAGATCCAACTCCAGGGCGAGCAGGCAGGGGTCCCGACTCTGAACAAAGCTCCTCACATCACGCTTCCTCCTCGAGCATCTACCAGAACTGTGCACTGGAGGTCAGACACCCTGTCAAAACACAAACACCCTCTTTGCTGCTGCTGTTGTTTAAGTGCAGATATATTAACTGGAATAACACTCGACTGTACATGACAGGTGCTGATGTCCAGCTGCTCCCAGTGCCGCTCCTGTGAAGCTCTGGTGTACGACGAGGAGATCATGGCAGGCTGGACAGCCGACGACTCCAACCTCAACACCAACTGTCCTTTCTGTCGCACAGCCTTCCTGCCCTTGTTGCACATCGAGTTTCATGATTTGCGCACAATGCCCGGGTATGAATCTGTCTGCAGCGATGCTAAAATGACATGTGAAACTTACATACTCTTCCTCTTCAAATTGACCATATTCTGTGATTACCCTTTCAGGTTTTATATGAATCCCAGTGCCTCAGGAGACAGCATCCACAGCACCAGTACTCAGCCCACAGCTAGCAGCTCAGCTGACATTAAAGCACCAGACCTTATCACTTTCCCTGAGGAGGAACCTCGGGAGACTTCAGATAATTGTACTGGGATACACAAGAGGTACAGCTTTACCTGCATGCATCACAACTCTAAAGGGATTTATTCACAAAGTATTTTTTAATACTATGACCTCCTCCTGACTGCTTTTTGCTTGTTGGGTTTCCAGTCTGATTCCAGATCCAGTTCAGTCGGACCCACTGGGTCTTCTGGAGCACCAGGCAGCAGGGAAGCAGCAGAGATGTAGCGGGACTTCACTGACTCGCAGCAACAGTGTTGGAGGACCGCTTCAGAGCCTGGACTATTCTCAGAGACCCGGACACGGTGTCTCCACCACCAGCCTGCCCTGCAGCCTGCAGGAGGTGTCGGTCAGTATCATTTACCGTCCCAGACTGAGCCTTTCACTGAAGATAACACCTTTACCTGCAGTGCAGTGGAATTAATTGGTCAATTATTGTGTGTTTTTTAGGATGGCATAGGAACGAGACGGGCAAATCCCAAGCCTGTGTCTGTACCGTACCTCAGCCCCTTGGTTCTGCGCAAGGAGCTGGAGACTCTGCTGGAGAATGAGGGAGATCAGGTGAACTACTCACATAAGCCCTTTCAGACAGGGGATATGGAACGTTGCTGGCTTCATCAATTCATTAAAGTGGCAGCATTTATTATTATGGACATTTCAGTTTATACCCTAGTAGATTTAATATTTTAGAGCAAAATGACTGTGCATTAAGCCCCTATGTGATGTTTTTGGACGAATATTAGTGCTGAAATGTGAAAAAAGCCTTCACCAAATCTCTTCACACAACTCAAAGTACTGCAGTTTGCACGTGTCTATCCATTAATGTGTAGATGCAGTTCAGACTTGTGTTAAAGGTGATAGAGAAATGTTAATAGGTCCGACCTTGCAAGATTGCTGGCGCAACTTTTACAGAGAAGTGACCAAGGTGCCCTTTCAGACATGAAGCTAAAATGTTCAGTTGCCGTCATATTAACAGTTTTGTGTAGCAAGATCCTGTGAGTTCAACTTCTGAACTTTACTCTATCCAGGTGATCTACACTCACAAGTTCCTGAGCCAGCACCCAATCATTTTCTGGAACCTGGTTTGGTATTTCCGCCGACTGGAGCTGCCCACTCACCTACCTGGACTCATCCTTACGTCTGAACACTGCAACAACGGGGTGCAGGTTAGACACCAAAATACCATCTGCTTCTATTGTTTCCATTCTTTTATTATGACTTTCTTCTCAGTCTTGGTCATAATTTTTCTTTTCCACACTGTGTCAGTTCAATTCATGTTGGTTTATATTTGCAGCTGCCCCTGACGTCACTGTCGCAGGACAGTAAGCAGGTTTACATACAGCTCCTGTGGGACAACATCAACCTGCACCAGGAACCCGGAGACCCACTTTACCAGCTCTGGAGGACCTTTAGTGAGTGTGCACACAGTGTTATAGCTGATGCATGATGGCTGAATTCTCAAAACGTCTTAAATAGTAACACACATGAAGCAGCACTTTTTCAATTATTAGATGAGTTTATGGTTGTAGAAAAATACAACATCCACTAGAGGGCACCAAAGAATCATTTTAAATACTAGACATACTGGCTTTAGTGCATATTATCCTTTAGTAAATCAATTTTGGAACTTGCATTGTTTCAGTAGACAAGATTATTTCAGCTAAGTTATGCTAACATGACTTCACAATGTCTTTTTATGGACACTGCAACAAGTTCAATCAAATGTGCATCTCCTTTGTTATAAATGTGCATCTCCTTTGTTATAATATCCTTGTTGGTCAGAAGAGGTCAGAGCTGAGTTTCATGACTAAAAGTATAGAAAACATCAGCAGAGGTTCTGATGCTGCATGTGTGTTACTTGTCTCAGTGGAGAAAAAGGGGACTTTGGGTCCGACAGACCACCAGGAGATCCGTACCCTCCTCAACACGATTGTGCGCAACATCCAGACCAACGACGTCTACGGTCCGATCAACCTGCTGATCCGAGAGATCAAACGGCGTCCGGACGGATTCAAACGACAGAGGTCAGAGCCCTGTTCCTGCACTTCCTGCCTCTCTTTATTCCCTGAATATTTTTGCAGCATGTTAAAGTGTCAGTGAAAATGTGTCTCATTTGTGTGATCTGAATTTCTCTCAGGAGTATCTATAGAGAAATACTGTTTCTTTCACTGGTGGCCTTGGGACGGGAGAACATTGACGTAGGTGAGTGAACATCACCAAAAGCATCATGTATCTTTAAAGAGAGTCTGAAGGTTGTGGAAAAAGACTGAAATGTTCCCTAAACTGTATCATCATTTTGAGTCTGAGCTTGTTCATTTGCACATTTATTTTCCGTCCTAAAAAAGTGCCTTAACATGAGAAATCTTTCTTTCTGACTGAATTGTCTGCAGAGGCCTTCGACAGGGAGTACCGCCTGGCCTACGACGAGCTGAGCGCCGAGCAGCTCAAGTCTTTGCACCGCATCGATCAACCGCTGAGCCCGAGCGTCCAGTGGTGCCTTAAAAGCTTCGGAGCTCCTTTCATCTGAACGTCTCCTGCAGCAAAACCCGACGAGTCGTGTGCGACGGCGGGAGTTAAAGACGAGTTTAAACACCTCCAGTCACCCAAACATGGTACTTCTTCTTCCCCTTTGTCTTGGAAGATGCCCGTTGTTTGCTTCTTCTTCTTTTTTTACTACGTTAATATGCTTTGGAGAGGTTTTCCAAGCAGCTGCCTACAGGTGGGACTGGTTTTGTGAACTGCTTGGAATCTTTTGGGACTAGTTAAGCTGAGTTTCTTTACAGATGGTGTATAGAGCGATAAATCACTGTACAGAATGTATTGACTGCCCTCATGGTGTAGACCTATCTGTGTGTATGTGTGTGTATAAGCAGACAGTTTCTTGCCTTTGCTTAAATCCCCACATTAGATCAGTTGTTTGAGACGTGTACAGACTCTTTCTTTGTGCACTTTCCAAGAAAAACAACAACAGTAACTCAAGTCCAGCTGTCTTTTTGTACATATTTTTCACTTTGGGGAAATCTAGAAACCGGGGTTGCCTGTTTTTTTTTTTCAGGCGACGCGTCTCGATGAATTGACTGTTTGTGTGATCCAAGTCTTAATGAGTGTTCAGGTTGTTTAAATGTGTCAGCACACGTGCAAACGGGAGGCCATGGACAATCACTAATTATCAATCACTAACATTGATTCACAACATTCCAGATGCCCTGCTCTCAAAGCAGCTCTTGCGCAAATATTGACACTCAACCGCACGCGAAACTGGCTATTTTGGATGCAGAGATTGTTCAAAAGTAAAGTTAAAAAGGTGTGCCACACTACTGACTCCCACACGTTAAAACTAGACACATGTTCTGTTGCAGGGAAAGTGCCTCACTGATGCAGTCCGACTTGTGTTTTTAATATCTGCCTTTTTTTTTTAACAGTCCCAAACTGTGCTCATTCAGCTAAGATGCCTTATTGCTATGATGAATTACAACTGTAATTCACATGTACTTACTCTAGCGTAGAATGAACCATTAAGGCATTTTAAAGTGGATTTATTACTTGCTGACCAGATCATGGTTTACACAGTAGCTTTGATTAATAGAAACTAGTGCAAAGGGCTTCTTCAGTACTGCTGAAACTGTGTCACAAAAGAAAGACTTTGACGTGACATTCCACTGAATGCAGAAAACAGCACGACGACTTGTTGGGAAATGGGTTTAGATGGATTTATGTGTCGACTTGGGAGAGTGACTTGTACAGAGGAGATAATGTAAAATATTCCATTTGCACTGCATACGTTAAAACCTGGCCTTAAACCAGGGTGAGGATAAGATTTAAAAAACACATCAGAATATTATCAACATGCCAGGTTTTTCCTCCAAAACAAAAAGAAATTCTCAATTATTTATTTTTGTATTATTGACATTTGGATTACAGACAGTGTGCTAACTTAGCATTTTTATGACTAAAACCTCCCCTTCCTTTTCCTTTTAATCTGTCTTAAGGGATTCCACCCTGTACTGACTTTGTAAATTTGATCTCCCTACGGCAGAGGATGTACAGAAAAGACTTTTTTTTTTAAATAAAAAAAATAGATTAAATGATCTCTTACCGTCCTGTGGAAAGGAAATGAATGTCTACACTTAAGTGCGCTGCAATAAATGAGTTTGTGAATTGATTGAAAACAAAATGTGTGTTTGTGTTTTCATTGTCAAATGTATTTTGCATACATCTGTTTCATTCTCAAAGATGGATGTTATCCTGCTGTAAGCTTTATAAGATTTTCATCTTGTAGTTCTGGTCAAAATCAATACTTCTAAATATGTTTTCCTGTCATGTTCTCTATATTTTTCTCATCTTATTCACCTCAATTTAAAAAACAATTTCCTCATTATTTCTGCTAAAGACACTGTAGGTCTGACAGTGATATTTCCCGCTTTCATTCTGCTGTATTTTCTAAGACAAATGAGACTAACATGAAAGCCTTACTACAAAAAACACACTTTGTCCTCTTAGTGATGGTTGCTGCCTTTTGTGGTGACTATTGTGTA
>OMNN01101231.1:7203-31175 GCA_900302755.1 Chromis chromis
CTAAGCGTTACGTCAGTGTGTTGACATGGGAGACCCTGTGGCCTGCAGTGCAAAGCATCACGTGCATCAGTAGGCTAGTTTTTATTGGGAGCGTACCTATGTTCCCCGGGGCCTATGTTCACCGCTTTGTATTGGACCGGGGAACAAAGGACCCTTTTTCTAAATAAGGGTTCTATCTTCCCCGCTTTGCCCCAAAAGGGTCCTACGTTCCCGCTTTGTATGTGACCGGGGAACATAGAACCCTTTTTAGGAAAAACGGGGAACATAGGACCCGGGGAATATAGGGATGACCCCGTTTTTATTAGCCTTGCTAGCATGCACACTAAAAATAATGTTTGGGCTCAACAACAAATAAATAATGCAACCGTTTGCATTGTTCTTTTTAAGTTATGACAACTTCAAATTAAATAATTATGCTTAACCAACAAATTACATTGAGGAGGAATTAGAGGAGTTAGCTTTTCCTCTACAATCAAAGGTATTTTTAATTATTTAATCATTTTTAGCATAAACACAAGGTTAAGTTGCTCCAACTCATATTTCTGCGTTATTTTAAAAGACTTTTTAGGTGTTATGATCTTAATTACCATAGTTAGGACCACAAGTTTATAAGTTGACATGTTTGATGATATTTTTAGCTAATTTAAATTTAGTGAAACAAGCTGTGTCTCAATTCAGAGGCTGCATCCTTCGAAGGACGCGAAGGCTGGGTCACCTGATTCAAATGATCAGCTCATCTTCAAGCTCTGCAGAAGCCTGATAACGATCCTGATCATTTGAATCAGGTGTGTTGGAAGAGGGAAACATCTAAAACATGCTGGATTTTTGCTTTTGAGGACCAGGATTCTCCACCCCTGGCTGTAAATCAAGACATATTTAAAACCATAATCCTCCACCGCTGATAAATCCATCTTTTCCGTCAGCTGTGAACTCTCACCGGCACGCAATGAACCTTGGGATATGTCGGGCTGTGAAGGATCCACCTGATGCATCCTTCGCAGCCGTGGAGAAGAAGGACGCATTCGTCGGCCGCATTTGAAGGAGTCTTCAAGTCTTAATGAAATGGGACAGCCTTCGTTGCACCGCTGTGACGCATTCAGCCTTCAAACGCAGCCTTCAAAGGATGCAGCCTCTGAATTGGGACACGGCTACTATGTACAGTTTGGGCCTTTTTCTTATACAGTTAGCATTTAATAACATTTTTATCTGTAAAATAACAATTTAAAAAAGTATTTACACTAATATTTTGTTCATTAAAAACTGTTTAGAGACGTTCAAATTTTATGGGGTTGATTCATTTACAAACTAACAATTTTATAATAAGCTTTCTTAAAAACAAAATGATTCTGTTTGAAATTACATTATATAAATGAAACAAAAAGATTTTTGGATTAAACAGATGAAAGTGACCTAAAATACTGTCTGATTGTTATAAAGTTGTAAATTTACATTTTACGTTGCTCTGCAACTCATAAATCCACTCATTTGATTTAGCCGCATTGTAATTTATAAGAATGTTTTTTAAATCTGCAAAATAACTAAAGCCGTAAGATGAATGTGCAGTAGAGCAGCACAAAGTACAGTATTTTCTTTAAGTATGAAGAAGTGTAAAATGAGTACTTAGGTACTTTCCACCAGTGTTAGTGGTGAAATAAGAATTCGAATCGAGTGAGAGCGCTTTTGTTTTTACAGTTAATGTGTAAATGAATCCTTATTTTTTAGTTATTATCTGTCATTTTTCTGTAAAATGGTTATAAAAATAAAAACTGTGTACAAAACAGCCGACAGTAGCTTGCAGGTAGCTTTTTTTTTCCTGCTCCTGTTTGTCATGTGAGTCTCTCAGGTGAACACAGGTAGGTAGTTATGGCAGAATGGGAGGCAGAGCCTTCAGTTATCAGCTCGTCTGTTGTGGAATCATCTCCCAGTTTGGGTTCGGGAGGCAGACACCCTCTCTACTTTTAAGATTAAGCTTAAAACTTTCCTCTTTGATAAAGCTTATAGTTAGGGCTGCTCAGGATCACCTGAGCTGTCCCTTAGTTATGCTGCTGTAGGTTTAGACTGCTGGGGGATTCCCATGATGCACTGGGCTCCTCTACTCTCCTCACTCTATAGTGTTATATATCACCATTACATATCACTAACTCTGTGTTTCCCCCAAGGTCCTGTGTCCTGGGCTTGTTCTCTCCATGGATGTCTCTGGATCTGGAGCTACATGTCTCTGATCTGCAGGCGCTGGCCTCACCACCTGCTGTCCTGCCATCCCCCTCCCCTCCAAACTGGTCGAGGCAGATGGCCGCCTTCCCTGAGCCTGGTTCTGTCTGAGGTTTTTTTCTCCCCTCCATATCCTAGGTTTTTTTTTTGGTTCCTTCCCATCATCACTGACTGCTGCTCAGAGGGAATCCAAAAGCAACTTCTGTACCTTACTATGTGAAGTGCTATGAGATAACATGTTGTGAATTTGCTCTGTATAAATAAAATTTTATTTAACTGAATTGAACTGAATCTTTTATGTTCATAGAAAGCCAAGGAAAAGCTAAGGTTATGATATGACCACTGTTTCATTGATAACCACTTTACAACAGGATAACCATCTGTGGTGGCTGTGATGCCTCATACATTAGACTGCTGAGCTTGTCAAGCAACGGTGAGCTGAGTGTACGACCAGGTTGTGATCATATCACCAGTGGGATCTCCACTATGAGGACAGCTGCTTATTAAACTATGATATATACAGCAGGGCCAGGCTGATATTTTATAGGTGTTCTGACAGCCAGGAGCTCCGGGGAGTCCAGTGAAGAGACTGCCGAGTTAACGGTGACGAAGATTAAACTCAGCAGTGTGACTGAATACCATTACTAAATCATCTCTACAGCTGTGCTTAGTCTAAGAAATATGCACTCTTAAGCCTAGAACACAGTGACCTGCAAAAATAAAATGGGATATCTTAACAAGTGAGGGCGCATTAGTCATTCAGATAAGATCAGAACTCTACCTGCTCCAATTACAAGTCAGTTTAGGCCTGTATTTTATAGGGAGCAAATAATGTATAGAGAGTAGAATAATGCATCAGTAACCGTATCAGTGAAAAGGTTTTCCACTGACGCCAAAAAGCATCTAAAGGCCATGTTAAACGTAAATCCAAGTGAAGCAATAAACTGCTCTGGAGACACTGGACACCTCTGTCCAACTGAGTTTGTGTAGCTTTGGTCTGAGGCTGTTGTTGATGGTTTGAACCAAGCCTGTTAGTTCCAAATGAGCAACCTCATGTCGACATGACAACACCACATGTACAACGCAACATCCATAAAGAAATGGCTTTGTGGTGTGGAAGAAGTGAACTGGCCTTGCACAGAGCCCTGACCTCAGCCCTCACCACACCTCTGAGATGAACTGTGTCAGACACGCCAGACAAAAGCCTTCCCACAAGAGTGGAGGCTGATGTAGCAGCCGGTAAAGCTGTTTATGTTTATGGGGAAAGCAACTTGAGGAGCTATCGATGAGGTGTCCTTTTTTTTGATAATCAACAGCAAAAAGGGAGTGAAGGGAGCTGATGAATAATGGAGCTACCCGTGAGGGAGACGGGGGAGAATTTATATCCATCTGTCACTGTGAAGGTTGGGAAATTATTCAGTGATTCTCCACGGGAGAGCACTGATGGTGGTCACTCTTGCCTCGCTCTCTCTTTGGACTTTTGCTTACCTTGTTTATCTGAGGAGGAGTTCTAATTATTGCAGGCCCATGAAAGACCTCCCAGTGTGGATTATAGACACCACCTGCTGCCCACAACTATTCTGTGCAGTATCTGCACCTTACTGCCTGCATCCAGCTGTGATGGTAAACATTAGGTACACTGCAACAAAAGCGCACAAAGATCACTGCATTCATGTTTTTTTCCCCAGCACCCACAGACAGGTTGAACTTTTCTTGTAGGAGACAACAGAGAGGCATGCGATGATCAGTGTAAGCATCACTCTACAGGACGGAAGTTTCCTGGAGAGCGCTATAGGTCTTTGACTCAAAATAGCATACTGCAGTCTTTGCAAACATTGAGGATATATTACAGCAGGCAGGTGCAGGTGAGGCAACACAGGCATTTAGGATTCTGGATAATGAGGCTTGTGTAATGAGCAGATATAGAGACTCCAAATAGATTTTGAGCTTCATGATCTGTGGTGGTGTTTGCAGGAGGAACACTTCTATGTAAATTCATAAGTAGAGCAAAAAATACTGTTGAAAAATCATGTTGAAATGAATAAAGAGTGGTGCAATCATAGTCTGGTGGCTTTTATTGCGCTAATATCTGTCTTTAAATTCAAGGCTTACCGCCAGTTTCATAACGGATTGCCTTGATCTTACTTGTACAACATGTCTTTTCACTAAAGAGCCACATATCCAGCACAACCACACGAACATTTCCTGACTCTTTCTTCATCCTCCAGCCACAGCAACATCTGCACTTTGTCTCTCTGAACAATTGACTGAAAACTGAAACAGTCATTTGAAACAATGCAATTAGCAAATATTAAAGGCTGCAGTTGAGGTGAATGTTATGCAGCACGTCTGATCCAGGGCTTATCACATGTTTTAAATCTGCTACACAGTGAATACTGAACTGAAGCTTCACTTTGAAATTATATCTCAAATGAAATCGGTCAGAAAAATAGCAATTAGATATTTCCCCCAGATCACAAAATAGGAGCCTACTGGGAGAAGAAAACACACACACCCAGAAAAAAAAAACAGCCCAGTTGCCTCAGAAGAAGAGATAAGAGACTCCACTGCAGCATGTGAAAAATCCACAGCTCACTGTACATCCTTATTTCCCCTTAACCTCAAAGTGAAGCACGGTAATGTGCCTGTAATGGTCTGCACTCTGAATCCTAACTATGAAGGTAGAAATACTGCACAACCCGTTTTGAGGACAGGGACTGGTCATGCTTTGCTGAGTCAATAGTCATGTTTATGGACGTGAGTGTAGAAATGGATGCTTTAAGTTTTTTCTGCAAAAAGAGAAGGAGCTAAAGGCCTTGTCATGTAAATACAGAACTCATTGTGTAACAGAGATTTAGTCAGTAATGCTCCTATTTTTGTTTGTTTGTTTGTTTTTGTATTTTTTTTTTAAGCACGGGCCAACAGCATATTTAAGATTTCATCTATGGTGTCAGTACAGTGGCCCACATCATCAGGAGTGAAATGAATAATTCATCACTTAGTTCAGGAGCCTCATTTAGGCACCTATACGACAGCTGGGGACCCCATACTCCAGTTCAGCAGATAACATGGGTGGATGATGCAAACATACTATTCTCACATGCTAAATGACGTGTGCTTTGCTGTGTGGCACTGGGCTGCCCAGTCAGTGCCAAGTGCTGATAGTTGGTAAACTCATCTGCATGGCTGCCAAGTGTTGGCTCTTCCCCCTCAAGGCTTCTCCAACCAATGCAATCACTGTACAGTTAACACTCTCCTTACTCCATATGGAGTCCCCACTCGGGTTCAATCATGCCTTTTAAATTCCTGTTCCAACCGAATTTATGGAACGTACAATGAAAATTCAGTTTCCACAAAGACTAGCTGATGCGCAAATGGCATCAATAGAAAATAATGGAAGACCGTTTAAACAAATGGGAGAGCTAATTAACACTGAGTGCAGGAGAAAAATGAAGAAAGAAGTCCTGCTGGAGGAGCAGTGTCTTACCAATGGTGGAGATGTGAGACGGGTGGAATTCGTTGTCCGTGAATCTGCATAACAAACATGTTTTCCCAACCCCGGAATCTCCGAGAAGCAGGAGTCGGAAGAGCACATCGTACTGCTTAGCCATGGTGGTGGACGGAGTGTTGGGTTTCAGCAGCCAGAGTCAGCTAACTCAGCGATGGGTGATGAGCAATCCCTCCCCACCTGCAGCCCATGTCTGCTCAGAAGGTCAGCATTAGGCTTAGGCTCTGCTTCTTTTTGTTCCCCGGTGCTGTAACAAACAGGGATGCTCCGCTCAGCCTCCAGTCAGCCTCCAGCCTCAGTGGGTGGACCACCGTCAAGTTACACTCAGTGCCAGACGGACAGATCCGGTGGAGCGCTCCAGCATAAAAATCCATCTATGCTGGATAACATCATTTAGTAATGGAGGCTTTGCTGGTAAATTAAATCACAATCACTTTGAGCTGTGTGCTGTGTTCAGTGGTGGAGCCAGACACTTTTATAGGAGTGGCCAGGCTGACTCGCATTGGGTGCCAAATGGTCTTGTTTGCAGTTTGTTTACTGCTATTGTTGGTTTATGCAGGCAAGACTGCCATGCAGAAGTACATGAGAAGTCATATACAGTATATTCATATTTTTTATGTGACACTGAGCTCATTAAAAATCTGGACAGATCTGCATTTCATTGGAAGTAGGACGCTTGAATCACTTTTTAGAGTGTGTCGGGTCAGTCTTGGATTGTTCAGCATCGTATAGCACTGTGTCCAGAGCTCTTCTACATAGGTTTCAGATGTTTTTTTTTTGTTGTTTTTTTAACTGCCTATACCCTTCAAAATCAATGTAAATATTTTCTGGTTGGTCAGAAGTTCTTGGTTGTATGCAGTTAAATGGAGGTGCTGTTAAAATGCATCTGTATGGAAACAAAAACAATGAACCCATCTGCCTTGCTAGTGATATTAATATGCAATTTGTTTATATGTTATTGAACCAAGGTTATTTTTAAATTTGTAACCAGGTCCAGATCAAACCATTAATGGCTGTGGCCTCTTTTGTTTTATTAGTAGTTTGCAATTAGTTGTGTAAACCTTGTGAAGCAAAGATGTAAAGCACAATGCAACCACAATATGTACAGTTTTAATGTAAGACCTTAAAACTGGTTTTAACTCAGGTCACGTCTACATATGGGGCCTAAAACATGGATAGGTTACTGATACAAGTGTTGCATTAGGACTCTTATCATTTCAGTGGTGGAGGCTTTATAGGGTCCCTGAGGTTCTGAGGCCCGAAGGCCTTATACTCCTTATACTCAGTGCAAATGTAAACAGTGCAAACAGACAAAGGGCTACTGAGCAGAGAGCTGAGAATGCCCCCTGTCAGACAGAGGTGAAGCATTATACAGAGTTATTGCTCTGGGCAGGAAAGATTTCCTGTATCTGTCCTTGTGGCAGCGGAGCTGAATCAGTCTGTTTGCAAAGGAGCTCCGCTGCCTGTCCAGAAGGTGGTGGAGAGGGTGGTCGGGGTTATCCAGAATAGATAGCAGTTTGTTCAGAGTCCTCCTCTCCACCACAGCTTCCCTGGTGTCTGGTCTGCAGCCATTCACGGAGCCAGCCTTCCTGATCACTTTATTCAGTCTGTTGGTGTTGGTAGTGTAGTAGGCAGTCTTACATGAACTAGAGCTTTTCTATGTGGATCACTCAAGTTAGTTCTTGGTAATGTGATTACTTATACATTTGTTTAGATTTATTAACAACTAGAACACAACATCAACTGGGTCCTGCATTATAATACAGACTAATCTTATTGTAGTAGGACGGCCACTGCAGCTCTGATTAGCGGCACCACTATGACTGTGTTTCCACAGATTTTTAGTTGGTCACTAATCTTTCTGTATTCGTTTCCATCTTTATGAAGACTCACAATCAGATTTTTCAGTTCCTCTGGTAATTCTTTTCCAGGTGGAGCAATGATCCAAACATGCAGATAGCCCATAGGTCTAAATCTGAGGAAGTTCTGGTGTTTACAGCTCATTTTCTAATCATGTTCATGCTATTAGACTAATTAGAAATCCTAGATGTGCACAATTTAGCTGCAGTGATCACAGCCTGTATTTTCAATGTAGTCTTTCCAAAGTATTTCTTTGAAATTGTTCATAAGAGGAAATACTACACTGTTCAGCTTAGAAATAATGCTGATTTTGTACAGGATTGTACTTACTCCTGTTATATACTATTATATACTGTATATTATTTTAATATATAATATGCTCAAATGATACATTTTACCAAATAAGGCAAATTCCTTTGAATTCCTTGTGACATAGGCTGTATACATAACTTGCTTACAGTGAGAGATAGAATGCAGCAGGAGCCCAGCTACACCTTGAAGCACTCCTGAGTGTTTATTTTGAAGGACTGGCTGCACCGTTTCTGGTGTTTCTGTGTGCAGCTGACTGCTTTCACATCAAAGTAGAAATAATACGTGTGGCTGCATTGTCTCCTCACTCCCTCTTTCGACGCCAGTATTAAAACGCTAAATAGCTAATACATGTTTGGATTAAAATGCCAAAAGACACACAGCGATGAACAGCATGTTATGACTAAACTAATGATGAACACTTTTCCAGGAGGCAGTGCGCGTTTCTGTTCGGTTTCGCACCACAGTTGAATGAAGCGGACTGAAGGATGTTTGTCCCCCCGGAGACGCCGTAGCGGGTGCGCGCGCAGCTTCCTCCCACTCCAGCCTGAGCAGGAAGCGAGTAGAGTCCAGTGAAAGTGAGCGAACTACCAAAACAAACTGACATTATTGAGTCACTCCCGGTTTCTCTGCTGCAAACGGCTTCAACAATCATCATGGACGGTCTGCCGACGCCTCTGCGGTGCTTCAGTGAACAACACTCCGGAGAAATGCTGGCGGACGACGGAGTGGAGACGGTGACTTCAGTGGAGCAGGTAAGCGGAGCACAGATTAGCTCCGTTAGGTAATGTGGCTAATGCTAACGTGCTCCTTGTCTGGATGGAGGAGTCTTTATTAAAGTGTGACACAGATTCAGCTGCACACACTACAGCGTATTTATACATTATCGGAGAGGTATTTAAAAGAGTGGTCGTGAGCTCGCTTTGCTTTATCCATTCTGAGTTAGCAAACTTTAGGCGTTAGACAGCTAGCATTGTACCTTAATGAGATTAAGTTTAAACGAACTTAACCTAGCTGTTAGTTAAGTAGTTAGAACAGCTAAACCTGAGACGACACAGCCCACTCCAGTTTAAGTAAAGCCGTTAATGAGACCCCAGCGACTAAGGTCCCCATCAGTGTGTTAACTAATGGTCTTCACTTCCAGTCAGTGTGTGGTTCAGTTTATTCAGCACCGGTGTTGTGCCAAAAAGCGATCGTCTGCAAAAAACTGATTGCCGTCTGTGGGATCAATTATAATAATGTGTCTGCATTATTGTAGCTGCTCTGTGCACTGTAACCAAGCCAGCTGCTCTTAACGGTAGAAGTAGCTTTAAAGGACCAGTTCAGCTCGTATGATGCTGCTTTCCACCACACAAAAAGTGGTTGCAGCTCCTACATTGTGACTAAAATGTAATGAATGCATCAAAATAACTTGATTTCATTCATGACGAGTCCATGTTAAAGACTGTAGCCCACTGGGTAACTGCAAAAGAGATACTTTCTTTAATTTATATAAAGCCCATCTGTAAATCATGTTAAATACAATCTAAACAAGGATAATAGACACAGAAAATACCTTCAAGCAGTAGTATTGCCTATGATCATCCTAAATATCCAGCCTGATTACACTATAAATACATTTTTATAATGTCAGTGTAATAAATCATATCAGGTAGGATTAAATGATATGCAAAAACTGATGCTGCGATTATTTTTGACAGATTGGGGATGTTCATTTTCTCATTTATTTTCCACAGAAACTACTATGGTGATTATGTTGCTGTGTTTTGTACCACATAAGTGTGCTCCCTTATGTCTGGGGAATTGGATTTGTAGGCCGATGCATCTCTGTAGCACCACAATGCTTCATTTATAATGGGATGTTGTGACACATTTCACCTTTATCAAAAACCTGTAGCTCCAGTGATTTAAATATTGCACTTGTCCATAGTGCGATTTAGGCAATACTTTGGTTAATTGTTCAGGCCTACTGCTCACAACTTACCTTGAATAAATCCATACCAGCTGTCCAACTCAACCAACGTGGGTCAGTGAGCCTAACTAACAAAGTGATATATTACTTTACTATTAATGTGGATTCTGTGTCACAGAAAATGAAAGGATTCATGTCAGGTTTATGTTTATCATGTTAAAAATAATATTTAAAATTGTAACTAATAAATGCATGATGTTTGACAGCCATACAGGGACTGTGGATGCTAATGAATCCAATCTAGACTCAGCATGGTGCAGTGTACAGTCATGTGAAAAAATTAGGACACCCCATTAAATATTCAGTTCTTTATTAAGAAACATTCACTTTTCAATGTCTAATCTTATTTTCATTTATCTCTGGAAAAGGAAGGGATTTAATTGCACGTAAACAACAAAAATAAGCTTTGTTTTACTCATTAAACAAAAGATAGCAACAAAAATGCATATTCTAACTGAGGAAAATGTTAGGACACCCTACCCCCTAATAGCTAGTGTTACCCCCTTTGGCTGAAATAAATTCACTGAGACGCTTCTTGTAGTATCTACCAGACTCTGACATCAGTCTGAGGAAAGTTTGCCTCACTCCTCAACACAGAATTCTCCCAGCTGTGAGATGTTTGAGGGGTTTCTTCATGTACAGCCTGTTTCAAGTCACCCTACAGCATCTCAATGGGGTTAAGATCTGGGTTTGACTCTGCCATTCCAGGACTCTCCATTTTTTTTTGTTTTTAAACGTGTATTTTCCAGTTTTGATTGTTACCACCGCCAAGCAGAGGTTGTGTTTGCCAATGTTTATCTGTTTGTTTGTTCGTTTTTTGTTAGGAAGATAACTTGAAAAGTTATGAACGGATTTTAATGAAACTTTCAGAAAATGCTGATAAAGGGACAAGGAACAGGTGATTACATGTTGGTGATGTTCTGGATTAGCATCTGGATCCAGGAACTGTTTTGTGGAAATCACAATCTGGGTGGACATGAGCTGCTTGGCGGAGATCTGCGCTCTCCGAGTGCTTTTCTAGTTTAGTTATATTACTTCTATCTCTCAGTGTTGTTAAAATTGATATTAAATGTCCATATGTCTAAATATGTTTAAAAAAAACACACAGGCTTTCACAGGGTGTCCTAACTTTTTCACATGACTGTATGTGACTGCATGTGAGGCTCTGCTGTGTATTCAGCTACAGATGACAGGTGGATTTTGTCATTCTTGAGTTCAGAATAACCTTTATAAAGTCTGTTAACACTCTCTTCTTTTCTCTTCAACTAGAAAAAAGTGGAACGCAGCATTGAGGAAATCATCAGCGTTTACAAGCAAATACACAGCCTACCACAGTAAGTGTCTACAGTGTCTGCCAGATGACTTCTTAGATAACGAGTGGAACCACAGACAGTGGCTGAACATGGCCAGTTTTGTCTTGAGTTTCTCAAGTGGTGGTTCGACTTAGAGCTAAGTTGATTTTATGTCAGTGGTTGTTATGGTGGTGCACAGCTCAGCTTACTGCCATTCAGAAAGATTGTGGCATACAGGCATTATTACTTTGTTTTGTTAGGTATCAAAAGACAACAAAAAAGTAAATGATCTGATTTAATATTTGCATTTTAAAATGTTTGGGAGGAGATTTGAACAAAAACTGTTTTTATATCCTAAATATTATTATAGGTTCATCAAATCCTGCCTTGACTTTTTTGTTCAGTATAAGGATATCACTGGTCGTTTAGCTGCTAACTTTGGAGATGAGAATGCAGCATTAATTTCACTAAATCTAGAACTCAGATATGTCATTTGGGCAGCATAACACAGTTATATTACTTTAAATAATAAAAAAGAAAAAAAAGTTACACATGCAGAGGCGTAGCGCCTATGCCGGGATCGAGTCCGACCTCTGCCATTTACCGCATGTCCTTCCCCACTCTCTCCCATTTCTAACTCTATCCACTGTCCTGTCTTCTCTAATAATAAAGGCATGAAAAGGCCAAAAATAAATCTTTAAAAAATATTTTTTTAATTAACACGTAAGCCCTACCACATTTTTTCAAACACCAACAAGTGTTACCTGCTCTGGAAAAAACTAGTGGTCTATGTACTATAGATATTTTATTACTGAGATTTTTCCATACTTGTCTGTCATCTGCTCTGTGTGTGTAAGTCTGGAGCACATTGTATTTGTTTTGTTGCACAATCTGGTGCAAATGGGTTAATTTTAGTGGATTTTTGAATGTAGAATGAAGTGATTTAGATTATTTTTTTGTTTCTAGCTCTAATAAATAGTGTATTTCAACAGCACATCTTTTAAAACTGCTGACAGGTTTTGGGGTTCAGAGTCTTCAGAAGATGAAACTACTTTGTCTATTTGTAAAATATGGAAAATGATGTGATTTTGCCTTTGAGTTAGACATATAGCTCTTTTCCAGTATTGTTACCACAATCATGTGTAATCAGGACACTAACTTGTACTGGACTCGCACATCTGAAAAGCTTTTAGCATATACAGTTGAGTGTATAAATGCATGTATTTTCAAACCCACGTTGACAAATAGGTCAGATATTGTTCAGCCATAGCGAGGTTGATCATCTTGTTATAGGACTCTCACAATGTGGAATACATTTACAGTCATTATGAGACATTTCCAGGAACTCTGATGATTGGCTGTGGCTGGGTTTGATCACAAACAGCTGCTGTTTGCTAATAGAGAAGGCTGCACAATGATGTATGATGGCTGTTGATCAGCCCACGTACTTTGCTGCTTTTATCAGCTGTCATCACTTCTCAGTGGGGTGACTCATTTAATTTCTATGACAACTGCTGGACCTGAATGTCACTGGCACTGCAGCCAATGGGGAAATGCATTTGGTACTATAAGAAAATGAATGCTATTAATCAGTAGAGGTCTTGCATTTAGTAGTAATCATCTGTTTTCTGTGCTTTGGACTGAACTCAAGGTTTGGAGGTTAATTGCTGTTGTCTTACATGACAGGAAGGCGTCCAGGGTTATTTTCTGGTCTGCTTAACATATTTTTTGTAGCAGTTTAATCAGAACTTTCCTGCTGTGTTTATTTGATGTTGATTCTTACATGTAAGTATTTCCACCCCCATCTGCCAAACTGAGTATGAACTGTTCAGCTTTAAACAAAACAACATGTCATTTTACTCTCCAGATAATTTATAATAATAATAATAAAGCATTGGTTTTATGTAGCGCTTTTCTAGACACTCAAAGACGCTTTACATTGCATTATTCATTCACTCCATACTCCATGGTGGTAAGCTACGTATGTAGGTAGACTGATGGAAGCCAGGCTGCCAATCTGCTCCATCGGCTCCTCCGACCACCATCATCCATTCACTCTCACACTGCATTCACCCAGGCTTCCTGGTGTTCCCTCACGGTCTCCCATCCAGGTACTGACCAGGCCCTACCTCGCTTAGCTTCCCAGATCTGACAGGATCGGGCATCCACAAGGCAGTAATATTATTCAACATTTTAAATGAGTAATAGTACAAAATCTGGGACATTTTAATAGTGATTTTCAGCCATATACATTTGTGGAGTTTGCCTTAGTTTTACCATTGACATTGTAGACAGGGGCAGGAATCATGAGGAGAGAGGTATGACATACACCTGTTGTCTCTGACAGTAACCCAAGAAAAGGCCTGAGTGCTTACTCTATGTATTTGTGTGGATGTACATAGTACTAAAACAGTATATTGTGCAGTCCTGACCTTGTGATGTGTGCATGTACAATAGTAACATAGCAGGCGGTGTGATGTAAAGTATTTTTGCAGCTTCATATGAAAAGAAAACTGTCATTTTCCATGACAAGTCTGTCAGACTAAAGATACTGAAGATAATCAAAATTAGACCCATCAGGTGTAATTTGTGTGTGATTGTAGAAAGTAAAGTGTTCAACATTGCCACAAACATCACTGAGAGCACGACCTTGATGTTGTTAGTCATAGCCTACAGCCCTGTGTACTATACACCACAAGCATGTAAGTTGCCCATCACTTATTCAATTAAATGTTAGTAGTAACATGAATATGACAGTGATGCAAATATGAACCTTTACAGCTCATATATCTGCCCATGTCTTTGTGCTAGAAAAATAGAAATAGAAAGATTAAGGTATCAGTATTATTAAGCCTCAGATATCAGAGTATTAGCTCTTTTCTTTTTTGATATTTGCTCTGCTGAACTTGAGACAGAGATTAAAGGTTTAATTTGGCACACTCATCTGTAGCCTGCTCTGCCCTCAGCATTGAAAAGGACCAGTTGAATCCTCATCTGATGTGAGTAGACCAGCGTTTAGCTGCTGAGCACTGGGCCTGTGCTCCCCTCTCATTGTTGTTGTGCTGCAGAATTACTGCAATGAAAACCTCAGATAGTGTTCTGTGACTTACCCGGTATAGCTAGAGTGTAATTACAATGGGTGTAGTGAACACTGCCTAGAAAGGGCAGGCAGAGAAGGAACTGGGTGGGTGTGGAGGAGACACATATACTGTCACGTGTGTGTGTGAGGAGCTACAGATGCAAATGAGAGTTGCACTGTTCTTCCTGTGGTGCACGCTGACAGTAAATGATGAAGGGAGCAGCTTGTGACTGAAGCGCATAGCTTTTGTGTGTTTCATGTGTTCATATACAGTTTGTCCTATTGGCTGATTGGCTTTTATTGCACACATATTGCATTAATGCACATAATGACCCAAGGTATTTTACTGTGTGTAGCTTTTCTCGTTTAGCAGAGTTTTTGCTCTTCTTCCTGTATGCTCTGCTGTACATACTTTGTTTTTGTATATATATATATATTTATATAGGTTGTAGGGCTTCAACTAGTGATTATTTTTATTGCTGATCTATTTCTCTATTTATCAGTTAGTTGTTTTATCTATAAAATGACCGAAATTTGTGAAAATTTTGAATTTTAGCCTTTTTCTTAAACATTTCTATAACCAATTAACCAATAAAAGATAGTCGCCGATGAATTTAATGGTTGGCTGCTAATCAAATAATGGTTGCAACTCCAGTTACTTTTGTACATTGATTTTTCATTTGTAAAACGAGAGATAATCCCTCTTGCTCTCCATCTCCTATCATGTTCAAGTATAAAAAGAAAAGCGAGTCAAAGGTCAGTTCCTCAGGTTAAAACAGGCGTGGGGAGGATCTCAGACTGACCGAGTCTTGTTCTCTTGATATATATTTCTCCTAAATCTTTATTCCTTTGCCATGTTTCACTCTTTTTGTGACTTCACTTGTTTTGGTCCAGCTGAATAGCTCCCCTGAGGTGCAATACAATTTGATGTCTTTTGTACTTTAATGTTAATTGTGTATGCTAGTATATAACATGAACCAGTGCCATGTATGTTATGGGCTTTTAAAATGCCCAAAAGTCTACAAATACACACACAATTTTTAAAAATGTGTTCCTGAAAAGAATAAGTGATTTTATTGTGATGTTTTTGTTTACCTGGACTTTTCCTCTTTTTGTGTTCCTAATGACAACAGACCTTAAAAAATATAATAATAGAAAATGTAAAGGAGCTACTAATTAGGCTGCTGAGACTCTGAAATGCCGAAAACATACAAGTAAATGAATTACAGAGAGGTATGATAGCACAGCCTTGTAAATAATTCTATTTACCTGTTTTCTTTAGGTTCTGTGATACCTCAAGGACAACTGATGATTTGAAACGTAAAACCATTTCTCATTTTTAGGTTACACATAATGAACAAGTGAACTGTGTTGTTAAATTTCTCTTGTCTGCATTGACATTTCCAGTTGCATTCAATCTGCTACTTGTTTGTAACCCATCTTTCTGTCCTGTGTTTGCTCTTTAGGCCAACGTTGTTGCGGGAACAACACTACCAATATCTCAAGAAGGGCTTACGTCACTTATCAGATGCTTATGAGGTACAGAACACAAGAACGACCTGTTGTGGATATGCACGTAGATAGTCTTTCACAAACATGATGACACGTAGTTGTTTCCCTGCAAGCTATTTACATTCACTTAGAGGTTCCATTGGGTCCTGGTTGTGAGTAATAATCAGTGCTGACCTGTAGGACAGTGGCTCTCACTGCCGCTGGATAGGTTCTTTATTAGCTCTGTCTGTCTGCTTTAAATACAAATATTGCAAAAATATGCTTGTCTGCTTTTGGGAAAGTCACCTCTGTTTTCTGTGTGTGTGTGCTTTATGTTACTCTCACCACAGAAAAGAAAGGAAAACATTTGTGGCTCTCCTGTCTCAACTCAGTTACATGCTGACTGGTGTTCATCATTTTAGTGGCGTTTTGTTTGAAGGCACAGAAACAGTTTGTATATGTTCTATTAAACACTGCAGCAATGGTACAAAGAACTAGCTAAAGAAACTGACTCTACATAAAAGGCATCATATAAGTGTTCTAGTGTGTCATAAATACTAGATGTGATCATATGTTTACTATCTGTAACAGAAAAGAGGCAATAAGTGGTGTGATCTGATTCTGTGTGCTGCAGACTTGTTTTCCCTCGTCTCTGTCTTTGACTGACAGATCTCACTATCTCGTTTATTGCTGTAATTGGTCATCTGATGCCCATTTGATCATGTGATGTGTGTGTGTGTGTGTGATGCTGTCTGTCTATGTGCGAGCAGTGTCTGGATGCTAGCAGGCCGTGGCTCTGCTTCTGGATTCTTCACAGTCTGGAGTTACTAGAGGAGCCCATTCCTGCTGCTGTCGCCTCAGAGTGAGTCACACACAGACTCACACTCTACAACTGCACTGCTACCAAGGGGCATAAGTGGAGCCAGATAAAGCCCGTGTACTGCCAAAGACTTCCACTTATTTATTGCTTTTGCATACTCCTCATAATTACTACAGCAAAGCACATTTCTTTATAATGCAAAAATTGTAATATTTGTACTTGTTGTTATTCAATGTCCCATATGTGTTTAATATAATTAGTATAGTATACATATACACCACATATGGGCTTCTGAGACACAAATGGATGGATCTGCAACAGCACGCAATTTGAAGGCATAACATCTTAAAGGACCGTGTGTAGGATTTAAGGGTTATCTATTTTAATTTCATTATGTGTTCAACAGTGTATAATCACCAGTAACTACAAATTGCTATCTTCTCATTAACTTAGAATGAGCCTATTATATCTGCACAGGAAGTGTGTTCTCTTCCACAGATCCTGCCATGTTGCATCGTCATGTTTTTCCAGTAGCCCAAAATGGACAAACCAAACACTCGCTCTATTGCATTATCATGTTTTAGTGAGCAGCAGTGTAGGTCGTTAAGGGGCTGGTGATATAGCTGAAAAATAATTGCAATAAAATATTCAAGTTAGTAAGTAAAACCTGGAGGTGTCCCGAGGGTGCAGGGCCGGTTATCATCTGATGGGGACCCTGCACTAGTCCCGTGCTCAGCCCACAGCATCCAGTCTGTCAGCCCTGCGAGCAGGCTACCAGGAGTGTGTTGCTGAGATGAAGGTGGTGGGGGACACAGGGTCGTGATAATTTTCAGACTGTGAAGCAGGTCTCCATTGGGTGCAGCCTCCACCAGTAAAGTCTTATCTAAGGATGTTATCATGTCCCTTGATAATAGAGTCCCTTTGTCCTCTGTGGTTTCCATATGTGTCTCCTGAGGCATGGTTGGGTGTCTCATCTTCTTAGGTGAGAGTGAAGGGGCTCCATTGTCAAGGTATGATAGACTGTTCAAGAGACAGGAAGGGCGCACGCTTACAGTTTGTTCATGCAACCAAAATTTATTTTCGTTATGTGCTTTTGTGGCGATTTGTATCTAATGCATTTTCTTGATGTGTCTATTGCCGACACATATCGCTATTGTTTTATTGCGCGGGGCTAAATGTAGGTTCCCCTATACGATAAAATAGAAAAAAGGAGTTGCAATCTCCAACCTCACCGCTAGATGCCACTAAATCCTACACACTGGTCCTTGAACGTGATGTGTTCCCAAAACGGTCCCCAAGATGTTAAAATACAAATGCAAAACCTTGTAGCATAAATTAAATTGCATAATTCTAAAACCCAAGCTACATCATTTCAAACTAAACCAAAAAATAGACTATAGATAATAGACACAATAAAAAAGAATAATAATCCACATCCATTTTCTTTTCTATCCTATCACCGTATTCCATAAGCAGACCTGATGTCACCATTTATTTCCTTATTTTTTTGTGCCTCTTATTTTTCATATTTAATTCATAAAAGCAGCTTCAAGCCACATTGAGTCGTTATTCTTTACGTGGACCCTAAACAAGCCTTCTTAGAACTTAGTCTGTTCTCCAAGGTTCTACGTACCTGCCTCAAGAACCATTCACTTCTTTAAACACAACTTGTTTTTTTTAGATAAAAATCCAACCAGCAAAACAATTGATTAGAGATGAAGAACATCTTCCAACAAGCTGTAACACTTAAATTATTATCTGAGCAATAAATGGTAAATGGTCTGCACTTATATAGCTCCTTTCTACCTTAGTGGTAGTCAAAATGCTTTATAATGTGTTTCACATTCACCCATTTATACATACATTCACACACCAATGGTGACAGACTTCCATGCAAGGTGCCTGCCTGCCATTGGGAGCAACTTGGGGTTCAGTGTCTTGCCCAAGGACACTTCACCATGTGGAGGGGCCGGGGAGCGAACTGCCAACCTTGTGATCAGTGACCACCCAATCTACCACCAGAGCCACAGCTGCCCCATAATAAACAATAAAACATAAACTTACACTAAAAAGAATACTTACTCTTCCAGTCCAGCTACAACATTGATTCTGGCTTTATTGTTAAATCGTTTGTCACCCTTGTTGTTTTCATAACTAGCTGCACCACCAATGGACCACACAGAAACAAACAGCCATGGTGTTGATGTTAGAAGTAGTGAAATGAAGGTTTTTCCTGATATTATCTTGACTGATAATTGGCATTAAATGAAATGAGCAGAGTGGGCAGGTGTATTTTTTACACATGTTTATGCAGCCATGACTTCAAACAGTGTTGCTGTTATTGCCACTAAAATGTCATTTGATTAAATTACTGCCAGTCAAAAGTAACACTCTGCTAACCACGTAGCGAGTAGCGATGCCAGGCTCCCAACCCACACTCTCATTATTACCGTGCGGCGTGCCAGCACACCGGCTGGCACTGGCCAGCGCCAACGTGACGCCTTCGTGCTCACACACACAAACACACTGGACCCGTTCAAGGATTTATAACAATGCAACCTACAACAGATTGCTTTCTCTGTTCCATGAAGTGCACACTGTTCTCAGGTCAGTATTGGCACCGGGCTGGTTGGCCAAAGTTAATGTAGGCTTCCCTTCCAACTCAGTTGGCTCAAGGCATCCTTACAGTTTTGTGATTTCTCTCCATGACGGAGGATGAAAAGGACATTTGTGAGAGCAGCAGCTTGGTGCACAGAGGCTGGGAAGAAAGGAAACTGTGGTTGAGATGGTCTGGGCTCTGTGACACGTCAGCTAAAGCAAAATAACCCAGTGGTGCACCAAGTTTCTGCAGGCCTGAGAAGCACAGTGAGAGCTCTGACAACCTACTGTAGTAGATTCAATGGTGCAATGTGCAAGAACACTTTGTGCAAGTGTTTGCATTTGTTCTTGAATGTAAAGAGAAAGTTAGTTGTGCATGTATGGCATTTCAAAGGAACTGTGATGTAAAATAAGGCAAATGAACTCAAATATATGATGGCATAACTTTATTACTACTTGATACAAAAAGAAATCTGACTAAACCACGAGAGAAGCCCGTCTGATAGAACCTCATTTACTGCAAAATACAAACGTCAGTTATTTGATCTTTTCAATCAGCAGCACAAAGCTCTATATTAGGAGTGCAAAGCCAGATCTGAATGTCATCCAAAGCAAAAAGCTAGTTCAGATGCCTTTGCCAGTGTTTCTCCATATAAAGAGTTCCAAACTGCTTTTTTCTGCGTTTTTATCACATATTTATTATTTTCATTTCAGATGCACTCCCCTACAAAATGACCCCAATCATTCTGAAATGATTCAGTCTTAGTTATTATCATTAGAGTTATTCAAGTCATCTGGTGACAATTACTGTTTTTTTTATACCACAATGTATACTACAAGAAACACCAGAATATTTCAATGTCAGTTTTCTGCCTTCTTTTCATCTGGCTTTATAGACGCACTGGAATCTGTCTAGTGTAACCTCTGTTAGAAACTGAGCAGCTTCAGTAGAGGTTAGTGAAAGTTAAGAGAGGATTCCTTAAACCAGTGGTTCTCAACTGGTGGGTCGGGACCCAAAAGTGGGTTGCGAAGCCATTTTTAGAGGGTTGCAGAAGCATGTCCCCCTAAAAAGTAGTGGTATAAAGTCTCTTATTTTAAAGGATGTGTTTCTTCTGACACAGTTTGCTTTCAATAGCAGGATATTTAGTGGTGGTGACACCAGTAGTTGTCCACTATTAACCTCTAGATTTGGCCATGTCAGCTTGTTGGAGACATTTATGCTAAAACGTGCCAAAAATAAACCAACATGTGCTCAGAATCTGTCAGAATGGGACAAAATATGACCAAAACTTGGCAAAAGTGTCCAAATATACCAAAATGAGCAAAAAATAAGCCAAAATCTTCCCAAGCTGTATCAAAATGTGTTGAGACTACACCCAGATAAACCTTAATTTGTTAACAGGAACAGCAAACTGCAAAAATTTGGGTCACGACCGTTATTAATAGAGACATAGTGGGTCCTGAGGCTGGACCAGTGAGAACCACTGGTTTAGAGGTCAGGAACAAGACCATCATGTAAATTCAACTGCTGTATTCTTGTGTTATTATTACCTTATAAACTCACTGTTCTTTGGAGTATGAATGCTGCAGATAAACATCTCAGGATCTCTGATGTGGCCAAGTATGTAATGGAATCTAAGATGAAGCAATGGTACTTTTTTCCAACCGCTGAAATCTATCCGTTTTAAATAAACTGCTCTAAACAGTCTTGTTCGTAGGCCGTTGTTCATGAGCAGCAAAAAAACAAAACAAAACAAGGAGAAACAGACGAGGAGGACCGGGAATATAGATTGGATGCACATGAAGTCCCACAAGGCGTAGAGGGGGAAGAAGTTGAGACAATGAACTCAGTCAAAACAGAAATAGTTCTTTGACCCAGTTCTTTCAAAACCACATGACCCAGAGAAACCTCTTATTTCTGCCCTGCGTCAAGCCGTGCATATCAGATCTATTGGAAAGATAAAAAACAAACACGAACACTGGGCTGGCAGGGCGAGTGCAGGAAATAGTAGGTAACAGAGAGAGAGAGAGGCTGGCCATCTCAGTTCTACAGAAAAGACCGTATCATGATCTACACAGCGAGTTTTAGTTAATGGATTGAAATCACAGTGTACAGTGGAGCAGGATCTAGGTTGTGATTGTCTGTCTGAAGGTTCTCAGTCATCCAGGTCACGGTTATCCTCGTAGTTTCAATTGTAGCATCTGGACTTGCTTGAGTTTGTCGAAGACGTTTCACCTCTCATCCAAGAGGCTTCATCAGTTCTAAACTGACTGACATTATCGAAGACAATAATGTACAAATTTTGGCCAGAGAAACCTTAAAAACCTTTCAAACCTGGCCACAAAGAACCCTAACGAATCCCATTGTGGAAGGGAAGGACCTAACGACAGAGAGGATAGATGGTTTGAGAGGGGGGGTGAAGGAAGCCGTCTATGTTAAACTGGAAAAATCATCTTTAAACAGAGGAGGAGGCCTGAGACATCACCTCTCACCTGTGTACAATGTAGTGTTACATTCTCTACCCAGGATGAACAGAACCCATTCATACTTGGCCACAAAGAGATCTAACGAACTCCATTGTGAGAGGGAAGGAACCAACGACTTGCATTGTCTCCATTCACACCTGGCCACATAGGGACCTAACAAACCCCATTGTGAGAGGGAAGGACCCAACGACTCGCATTGTCTCCATTCACACCTGGCCACAAAGGGCCCTAACAAACCCCAGTGTGAGAGGGAAGGACCTAACGAACCCCATTGTGAGAGGGAAGGACCCAACGACTCGCATTGTCTCCATTCACACCTGGCCACAAAGGGCCCTAACAAACCCCAGTGTGAGAGGGAAGGACCTAACGAACCCCATTGTGAGAGGGAAGGACCTAACAACTCGTATTGGCTCCATTCACACCTGGCCACAAAGGGCCCTAACAAACCCCAGTGTGAGAGGGAAGGACCTAACGAACCCCAGTGTGAGAGGGAAGGACCCAACGACTCGAATCGGCTCCATTCACACCTGGCCACAAAGGGCCCTAACAAACCCCAGTGTGAGAGGGAAGGACCTAACGAACCCCAGTGTGAGAGGGAAGGACCCAACGACTCGAATCGGCTCCATTCACACCTGGCCACATAGGGACCTAACAAATCCCATTGTGAGAGGGAAGGACCCAACGACTCGAATCGGCTCCATTTACACCTGGCTACATACATAGGGACCTAACGAACCACATTGTGAAAGGGAATAACCTAACGACTCGCATAATGTGTAATCCATCAATAGTGTTAATGGATCCTGAAGAGTCTAAAACCTGGAACTCCCAACCAGTCAGTTTAGAACTGATGAAGCCTCTTGGATGAGAGGTGGAACATCTTCAACAAACTCAAGTAAGTCCAGATGCTACGATTGAAACTGCGAGGATATCTAGGTTTATATTCTAGCGATGTGATTTCTCGGTCAGATTAAAACTTTAAAAATCAATAACCTACAGTATTTTCATGCAGCACAAAACAAGAAACACAAGAAAACTGCAGTCACGTTGTGTTTTCCTAAACTCTGGGGTGGACATCAGTGAGCAATCTGATAAGTACAGACAAGATTTAACAGGAATGCTGCTTCGTCTTGCAGAAATGACGCCCAACCCTTAGAGATGATTCATTAAATGTTTATCAGAAGTTTAGTTAGCGTCAGAATGAGGGGCTGCTTCACAGGGAGGAGCTGACCAGTCAAACAGATACAGCTTGATATTTTGGGGATTGATATTTATTGTAGACCTTGAGTGGTTTGGCTACAGAGTCTGACGTTGAAATGACTCTTATCAAAGTTCATCGTCTACTTCCGCTGACTCTTGCACAGCCTGACAGATTGTATTTGTCATTTGTTCGCCCTGCAGGCTGCTGATACATTCCAGCTGTGACAAGTGAGTAAAGTTTAACCTCATGTTCACGGTCCTATAAGTCAGTCTAGCGGTCTGTTCACTCAGTAGTGCCACCGCAGCAGAGATACTCGCCGTTGGTGCTAAAACACCCAATTAAACAGCTTTACTGTGCCCAAGTTTGCAGTGAAGACGATAAGCAGCAGCGCTGATGTTTACAATAAGCGGAGGAGTTGTGGTTAACTTGGCTTCTGTAGAAAGTCTCTTTAATCCCTTAACTCTCTACTACTTATAGGGTAAGTGCAGGTTTGTAGCAACCAATAACATAATTATGTAATAAGGTTTTTGAGCCAATAACGTACATAATACTCTTGTTTTTTTACATTTGTAAATGAGTGTTCATGTTCTATGTTGTATATTGGAGTTAAGTATCATTATAGAGCCAGTCCAGTTATTTAAATCAATTTTAAGCAGAGCCGGCCCTACCCAATGTGGCGATTTACATACGCTTCCTAATTTTGTGGGCCCCTGGAGGCCATGGTGCCCTTAGCATTTGCCTATATTGCCTAATGGGCCAGCCGGCTCTGGTTTTAAGTAAGGACTGAATCGTTTTTCCTTGAGAAATGTTTGAAAAAAGGTTTTAATGAAATGTTTTCCAAGAAAGAAATGCAACAGAGACACTGACATGAAATGATGAATTTACATATCTAAGCAAATAAACAATATTCTAAATAAACATTTTGTACAACAGATAATTCTCAGATTGGCTCTTATCGCCATAATTAAGGAGGTTGAGAGCTACATGGGACGTATCCTTGATGAATGAATATGACCACTATGCCATCCACTAGACCTATTTTTGATGAGAAAACTGCACAAAAACTGAAAAATTATCTTTTATTTCCAAGAAATGCAGTCCTGTTTATGTATTATTACATTATCGGCTGCAGTTATTACATTTT